>CABFWB010005935.1:9276-38635 GCA_902151455.1 Timema bartmani | reverse complement strand
AAAAATCTTACGTGTAATTGCAGATTATAATAAATTACATTAGCATTTATTATTGGAATTCTTTTATAAGTTACAGGTCTACATTTTGTTTAGTAAAATTGCTACTGAAAAGTGGAAACCAACAATATCATGTAAAAAAAAATTGATCTGAATTATTAAATAAGACTATATTAATAAATATTATAAACAAAACTATAAACAATATAGACACGTTCATAGGCTAAACAAACATATACATTTAAAACACTTTTCTTCCTGCTTTGATCTCTGCCAAATTGTCTATACTTTCCTCCAAGGTTTTTTTTAATTTTATTTTTTTAGATTTATTTGTATCTTGCTAACTATTGATTTTACAGTAAAATATGTAAAGAAATTTTGTTAATACAGCACGAATATTTTTTTTTATTGAATAGTAAAATTCTTACAAAACAAAAACAACACTAATGTCATCTCTTACCAAATTAATTTTGGGTGGGCGGGCCCCATTTTGGTCGCGGCATTTCACCACCTACGCCACTGTGATTGATACTTTCCCCTCCCCTCTGACCGAGGAGGCGGCCGCCATCTTATCTTGACACACGTGATCTCAGGGTAGGTTTCCTGTTCCGGCAACCTCCTTTGTCATCCGTGAGGAACATCTTCACCCTCCCTTTCGACGGTCACGTGTGGGCGTGTTGTGTGGCGCTCATCACTGTCTGCGGGATAGTGCTGTACTACACACTCAGATGGGAGAGGAGAGATGACAGAGCGAGCCAAAAAGCCTCCAAGGAGGTGAGTAACGCCGATACTACTTCTAAAATCTGTTCAGCGTAGGAATTATTTTCTGAAAGGTCTTTTTCCCTACCAGAAAGCTATTATATAGTAGGATTTTGTTAGAAAAAAAGACCTTTAAGAGAGTAATTCCTACCGTGAATGGAGTATACAACTGCGGATTGAAGTAGAAACGTGTTTCTTTTTTTTAAATCTTTACCGCGTTTTAGTACAAGTTTTACCAAATCTATTTAGAAGCGGTGACCCGGCGGTCTAGGGGTAAGGTGTCGGACTTCTGTGATAGGGGTCCGGGATTCAATCCTCGGACCCGGCACAGATTTATCTGATGGCCAAACCCTTCCTTCACCTCTGACAAGACGTGTATTAATCACAACTTGTGAATGTGTGGAATGCCAGGCCTCCACCGTGGTTCGGATCCCACGTTAAACTGTAGGTCCTCCATTTCATCTCACAATCACCCTACCACTACACATTAGCGTGAGTGCGTACAGCCCGAACGGGTGGTAAGGCGCGGTGCTAATAATAAAAATATTTAGAAGCGCAGCCCAATTTGTATAACGAGTATGTCAACCCCAGTGGTCTTGGGGTAACAGTGCTCGCCTCAGGACCCGATGCTCGTTGGTTCAAACCCAGACGTAATCGACGGATTTTTCTTGAGCGATAAGAACCCGTAGCACAACTTACTTCGGAGGGGAAGTAAAGCCGTCAGTCCTATGTCGATTATGGCGTGTAAAAGAATCCTGGAGGGTGTGTGAGAATACCTTTCCCGGCAAAATTGGTTAGGTTCTTTCACTATCGCTCATAGAAATTCTCGTGTGTTGATATAATTAGTCAGTTCAGAAAGTGCACGGTAAATGCCTCCAATAAATAGAAATATATACATATATAACGAGTTTAACTACAAACTTTCGTGAACCACCCAATTTTAACGGACATGACCCGGTAGACTTTTTTTTTAAATTGAATTATTATTTTTACCCGCCACGGTGGCGTAGTTGGCTAACGCGCTAGTCGTGTTGAGCTCGACTGCCGAGGACGGGTGAGATCGAGGTTCGAATCTCGGTCGGGTGAACTGGGGGTGGTTTTTCCTAAACGGTTTTCCACTCTCCCTCCATGCAAATTCTTGTACATTTCCTTCAAATATAACCTTCCTAATCCATGAAAACCTTAGCGTAATTTAGTACATAAGGTTATAACCCAAACGGGTAGTAAGACCTGGTGCTAAAAAAAAGCTTTTTTGGCTGTCAGATTAGGATTTTTCGTACGAAAATTATTGATCTGTAGTAAAACGCATTGGAAATAAAGAGGTTCGATAGAATGAAACCTAGGTTGGGGGATTGAGTGGTAGTGATGAATTTGCTTCGAGAGGCGACCACTACATCTTTGTCCAGTGGCAGCAATGTAAAGTGTGAAATTGTGTACTTCTTTTCACTTTTAAAACCATATTGTGTTCGTTCCTTTTATATGTTTCAATCCACCTTTCCTGTGCCTTCTTACAAATAATAAAATAAGGGAATCAGTAAGTTATCTTTACTTATATTTTACTTCTTTTTTTCCAGGACTCGTCCATTAAGGAGGGGTTGGTCGAGTCTACCACGATAGACAGTGATAGGACGGTGTCGTGGAGTGATGTGGTGCTTTTATCTTTGGGAGCAGTTTGTCAGCAAGGTTGAAACCTTTTAAATACCTCGTCCTTTAAGTTGTTATTATTATTATTATTATTATTATTATCACCGCGTCTTACTACCCGTTCGGGTTATACGCACTTACCCTAATGTGTAATGGTAGGGTGATTGTGAGATGAAATGGAGGGCCTACAGTTTAACGTGGGATCCGAACCACGGTGGAGGCCTGGCATTCCTCACATTCACAAGTTGAGATTAATACACGTCTTGTCAGAGGTGAAGGAAGGGTTTGGGCAATCAGATAAATCTGTGCCGGGACCGAGGATTGAACCCTGGACTCCCACAGCACAGAAGACTTGACACCTTAGCCCCCTAGACCACCAGGTCAACCTCAACCGTCATCCTTTAAGGTCGCCGCCTCGGTAAGCGAAAAATTGTCGAGCAGACGTTTAGCTGTGACGCAATGTTTAATTCTACGATGCGTTATTTCAAAATATGGTTCAAGCCAAAACAAAGTCAAAATATTCCGATAGGGCTCTTTTTCATAAACAAACCTCTAATTTGAGTTTTATTAATAAGAACAAATGTGTGAAAATGTGACATTAGCTCATTTCCAACGACTCTTTAATCATATTTGCGGAGCTTTGAGACCAGGTTTGATGGAAAAAGGACTCTAGATTTATCCTTCCTCTAACAAATACAGTAATTTTTTGATTGGCTCACAACAGAATATTTTAATATATTTGAGAACTAGCAGCGAGCTTTCCTCTTTACCTTAAGATAAGAAGTTTATTAGTTTTCTTTACCTTCTTTATTGTTGACATGAAAAAGGGTGGTTGTAGGTGATGGGTGAAAGGAAGTACAAGCTTAGACAGAATATATTAGTTCTATAAAATGATACAGACCATTGTATTTTAATCCGTGTGGCCTGACAGCGATTGATATTTTCTCGCTGGCCGGGACGGCCGCCTTTAGGTAAGATGGAAGAGAATGCAAATTAAGGTTGACACGTTTGAAGTTTTTATAACGTAATAACCTTTTTGGGCCAAAATAAATGAAATATTTCTTCAGCAGATTCGTTTAGTTTAATTTCCTGCACGTGGTAACATCAACAGTAGTCGAATATCTGTCAAGAGCGTAGTGGAATTCAAACAGGACTTTTTAAATTAAAAGAAAAAGTCCTGTTAAAATACCTTCCTTTTAAAGTTAGACGCAATGGACGCAAAATAAAAACAGTACCAAAATAAATCGTACACACTTTCTTATATAAATATTACTTATCTTAGTTTGGAACGACATTTTAAAAAAATGTCATCAGTAAAACTACCTTGAATGAGTATGTTTCAAAAACAAAACAAAAACAACACGTATACGGTGTTATTAAATATATAATTTTAACAAATTTGTCACAGCCATTTTTTATAGTTCAAGCTTCAGTCAACCTCATAAACTACCATTAATTTTAGTCTTTAGAGCTAGAATTAAAATCACAATTTTTACTTGAGATTTGATCTTAAAAAGCTAAATATCAGGTTTTAACGAATTTAATCAAACCGTGTTTTGCCTTTAACCCAAATGACTGACAGACAGACAGACAGACAGAAGTAAAGACATATAAATTGTAAAACCCGCTTCTTTGGGTTTGAGGAAATATAAAACATAGAGTTTAATAATAATCTCGAGGGGGAAAATTTTCACGATTGCAATACTTTCGCTATAGGATAAAGTACAGATAAATATCTAAAAAAATAATTGCTTGAAACAAAAACCATCATATTTCTAACTAGAAGCCATCATTATAATTCTAACTAGAAGCCATCATTATAATTCTAACTAGAAGCCATCATTATAATTCTAACTAGAAGCCATCATAATTCCAACTAGAAGCCATCATTATAATTCTAACTAGAAGCCATCATTATAATTCTAACTAGAAGCCGTCATAATTCCACCTAACTGATGTTTGCCGTCCAGGTTCCCCCATAGAGTCACACGGACCTTCTGGAAGGATCGCCAGTCTCCTCCTGTTCATCGTGGTGATATTCCTATACACCTCCTACTCTGCCTCCATCGTGGTCCTCCTCCAGTCCACCACAGGCTCCATCAGGACATTGAAGGACCTCTTGGAGAGTCCTCTTGGGATGGGTGTGGAGGATATCGTCTACACCAGATACCTCTTCAAAGTAGGAACAGCTGTGTCTCTGCCTTGTGTCTCAATATTATGTCTCAATCTTGTGTCTCTACCTTGTGTCTCCGCCTTGTTTGACTGACAGAACCAGTCGGAGCCCGTGCACAAGGCGATCTACGACAAGAAGATAGCCCCTCCCGGGACTAAACCCAAGTTCATGGATATCGGCAAGGGGATGGAGATGATGAGGAAAGGGTTCTTCGCGTTCCACATAGAGGCGAGCTCTGGGTACAAGATCATCCTGGAGACCTTCGAGGAGAGCGAGAAGTGTGGAATAACACTGCTGCCCTACATCGGCAACACCGACAACTACCTCTCCGTGAGGAAGGACTCTCCTTACAGGGAGCTGGTGACTGTGGCGTGAGTAGGGGCTGGTGACTTGTGTTAGTAGGGGCTGGTGACTGTTGTGTTAGTAGGGACTGGTGACTGTTGTGTTAGTAGGGACTGGTGACTGTTGTGTTAGTAGGGGCTGGTGACTGTTGTGTTAGTAGGGGCTGGTGACTGTTGTGTTAGTAGGGGCTGGTGACTGTTGTGTTAGTAGGGGCTGGTGACTGTTGTGTTAGTAGGGGCTGGTGACTGTTGTGTTAGTAGGGGCTGGTGACTGTTGTGTTAGTAGGGGCTGGTGACTGTTGTGTTAGTAGGGGCTGGTGACTGTTGTGTTAGTAGGGGCTGGTGACTGTTGTGTTAGTAGGGGCTGGTGACTGTTGTGTTAGTAGGGGCTGGTGACTGTTGTGTTAGTAGGGGCTGGTGACTGTTGTGTTAGTAGGGGCTGGTGACTGTTGTGTTAGTAGGGGCTGGTGACTGTTGTGTTAGTAGGGGCTGGTGACTGTTGTGTTAGTAGGGGCTGGTGACTGTTGTGTTAGTAGGGGCTGGTGACTGTTGTGTTAGTAGGGGCTGGTGACTGTTGTGTTAGTAGGGGCTGGTGACTGTTGTGTTAGTAGGGGCTGGTGACTGTTGTGTTAGTAGGGGCTGGTGACTGTTGTGTTAGTAGGGGCTGGTGACTGTTGTGTTAGTAGGGGCTGGTGACTGTTGTGTTAGTAGGGGCTGGTGACTGTTGTGTTAGTAGGGGCTGGTGACTGTTGTGTTAGTAGGGGCTGGTGACTGTTGTGTTAGTAGGGGCTGGTGACTGTTGTGTTAGTAGGGGCTGGTGACTGTTGTGTTAGTAGGGGCTGGTGACTGTTGTGTTAGTAGGGGCTGGTGACTGTTGTGTTAGTAGGGGCTGGTGACTGTTGTGTTAGTAGGGGCTGGTGACTGTTGTGTTAGTAGGGGCTGGTGACTGTTGTGTTAGTAGGGGCTGGTGACTGTTGTGTTAGTAGGGGCTGGTGACTGTTGTGTTAGTAGGGGCTGGTGACTGTTGTGTTAGTAGGGGCTGGTGACTGTTGTGTTAGTAGGGGCTGGTGACTGTTGTGTTAGTAGGGGCTGGTGACTGTTGTGTTAGTAGGGGCTGGTGACTGTTGTGTTAGTAGGGGCTGGTGACTGTTGTGTTAGTAGGGGCTGGTGACTGTTGTGTTAGTAGGGGCTGGTGACTGTTGTGTTAGTAGGGGCTGGTGACTGTTGTGTTAGTAGGGGCTGGTGACTGTTGTGTTAGTAGGGGCTGGTGACTGTTGTGTTAGTAGGGGCTGGTGACTGTTGTGTTAGTAGGGGCTGGTGACTGTTGTGTTAGTAGGGGCTGGTGACTGTTGTGTTAGTAGGGGCTGGTGACTGTTGTGTTAGTAGGGGCTGGTGACTGTTGTGTTAGTAGGGGCTGGTGACTGTTGTGTTAGTAGGGGCTGGTGACTGTTGTGTTAGTAGGGGCTGGTGACTGTTGTGTTAGTAGGGGCTAGTGACTGTTGTGTTAGTAGGGGCTAGTGACTGTTGTGTTAGTAGGGGCTAGTGACTGTTGTGTTAGTAGGGGCTAGTGACTGTTGTGTTATTAGGAGCTGGTGACTGTTGTGTTAGTAGAAGCTGGTGACTGTTGTGTTAGTAGGAGCTGGTGACTGTTGTGTTAGTAGGGGCTGGTGACTGTTGTGTTAGTAGGGGCTGGTGACTGTTGTGTTAGTAGGAGCTGGTGACTGTTGTGTTAGTAGGGACTGGTGACTGTTGTGTTAGTAGGAGCTGGTGATTGTTGTGTTAGTAGGAGCTGGTGACTGTTGTAAGAACTGGTGATTGTTGTGAGTAAATGTTTGTTTTAGCTACAAATCAATAATACATATACAGTAGATGATAAAACAGATGGTAAATTGTTTTCAAATTTGCCCATAAAAGTACGTGTTTATTTTTTCCAAGCGTTTTATCCCATAAAAGTCGTACTAAAGTTTTCTTTTCGTGAAACTCGCAGTTATCGCAAGCTGCAAGAACGAGGCTTCCAGCAACGAGCCTTGAACCGATACTACACGAACAAACCCGAGTGCACGGCTCGTGATTCGAGCTTCGTGAGTGTCGGGCTGATAGACTTCTACCCCGCCATCTTGGTTCTTGTGTACGGGCTGCTGTGCGCTGGAGGGACTCTGATCTTGGAGCTTCTCGTAAACAAGAGGTGTTGTCTGACGTCACGCAAATACTGTGTCTCCTGTACAAGCCAGTTTTCATAGGAAGAACCTTATCTGACTGCTAGAAACGTTATTAGATCTACTTTAATTTATTCATACGTCAATTCATGTGATCTGAAGCTGTCACTTTTGATACATATCAATATCTATAAATAACAATAATAATATGGTAGAATGTTATTAATCTTTTTCTAATAAAAGGTTATTTGTGGTCGATAAAAGGTTCTTCCTACCAAAATCATACTATATAAATCATTTGCTCATTATTTCAAATACAAGTATTGGCTTCGGTGGTCATATGGTCTAAGGTGTCACTCTCGCAACAGACTAAATTGTTGATGACGGGGAGATTGGGGTTCAAATCCCGTTCGGGTGTACTGAGGGTGTTTTTCCTCCTAAATGTTTTTCCATTCTCCAGGCATGCAAATGCGGGTACTCTACTTCTAAATTCAACATTCCTAATCTCTACCACATTAGTATAATTAGAACTAATGCATGTAGCACAAAAGGATAGTAAGACGGTGACAAAATAAAGATAATAAAAATTCATACAATAAACCTATTTCTGTAGTATTTTTTTAAGTGTTCTATTTATATTTTTTTATTTTTTCAGGCTGAAAGTACGCGGAACTAATGTTACAGCATTCGAGGTTACGAATAGACGTGTTGAAAACACAAGGCTGCCTTCAAAAACGGTCCATTTTCAATTATTGCAATGAAGAATATTTTAAAGAAAATTCAAAACATTTAGTTTATTCTTTTTTTTTTGCTTAAGCAAAAAATGGACAGTCATAATAATTTAGTATTTAAAATGTAATAATTTTAGGTGATCTAAATTGATTTTTAATGTATTTATACATAAATATTTAACGATAGTGGGTTTAGGATAAGTAAAAATAATGTATTTAAACTAAATTAAATTATAATAAAAAAAATTCTAGATTAAATCTTGAAAATACAATATATGAGTATTTGTATGTGTATTTTGTATGTGTATGTGTATTTTATTTAAGTGTTTGTTAGTGCTATTTAATTTGTGTAAGTAGATATTATATTGGTCAACAACTATTTTTTTTACTGTAGGTAGTTTAGGTATCAATACGTAAAACCCTGCTTCGGTGGCTGGACAGTCTAAGACGTCACTCTTGTGTTAAACTGGGAGATTGGGGTTCAAATCCCAGTTGGGTGTTTTGAAGTGTATGTTGTTGTCTAAAAAAAAGTGTTTTCCTCTCGCTTTCTCTCTTCACGTATGTTCAGGTATACATCCCTTAAAATAAACCTTCTTTATCTCATCCCTAGATTATTAATGTAATTAGTACCTACCTGAACAGGTAGAAAGACGTGATGATAAAAAAAACACATAAAACTACTTCAAATGGGTAAATAAAGTCATCAAATAATATTATTAAGCCCGCTTCGGTGGCCGAGTGGTCTAAGGCATCATTCTCGTGTCGGATTAGACTACCGATGACGGGGAGATCGAGGTTTGAATCTCGGTCGGGTGTACTGATGGTTTTTCCAAAATGGCCTTCCACTATACCTCTACGCAAATGTGGTACAATTCTTACAAATATAACCCTTCTCTATCCCTAAGGCCATTAGGGTAATTAGTGCATAAGTGTATAAACCGAATGGGTAGTGAGATGCGGTGCTATAACAAAATAATATTATTAAATAATCAGTGGGTCATGTGATCGTTGAACGTAACACGGTCATCTGGTTTTAAGGACAGTTTTCGCTGAAAGATAGCAGGCTTACCTTGCTTAATTCCACTATGGTGTAGCTTAAAAGATAGGGCCATAGTGTAATCTGTCAAGGTAAGACCGTTCGTTACCTTTCAAGGTGAACGAGGTTAACCTTTTTAAATTTCCCATTTAACGGTGTTCAAAATATATTTGATCAAAATTAAGTTTATTTTAAGTAACGAATCCAGATTTTCAAAATATTAAATGGGTAATAAAAACAAAAATTCTTCTCCATCAGTCTTTTTTTTATGAAAAGTGGTTAAAAAACAACAACCACGCAATCATCCCTTTTGGCCACATTTAAGGTGGTATGGGAGGGAACGCAAGGTGAGATCACTATTTTTTGCATTATTTATGGCGAAAAACGTATTTTGTCAAAATGAATAAAAAAATGCTTCAGAAGCAACGTTTTTGTTGAATATCTGTCATCACCATAACCGACTGTGTACAGGACTTTTTTAGCACCGCGTCTTACTACCCGTTCGGGTTATACTCTTATGTACTAATTACGCTAATGGTTTTAGGGTTTAATAAGGTTATACTTACAAGAAGTGTACCCGCATTTGCGTGTAGAGAGAGAGTGGAAAACCGTCTAGGGAAAACCACCCTCAGTACACCCGACCGGGATTCGAACCTCGATCTCCCCGTCATCGGCAGTCTAGTCTACTGCGAGAGTAGCGCGTTAGACCATGCAGCCACCGAAGTGGGTTAAGGTTAAATAGCTAATTCCAAAAACCCCTCAGGGGAAAGCTTATGATATAACCCTAGATACCAAGTTTCAACCCGATCGGTAAAACGGTTTCAGCTCCAGGCAGACAGACAGATAGACATCAAAATCTCGGATCAGATTTTTTTTTTACTATCACAATACTTCTCTCTCCGAGAGGTCGCGAGAAAGTGAAATACTTGGTAAGATATACCAACAAATACATTGTCCAACGTTACCATGGAAACAAAATACAAACATTCACATTTTTAAATGTCAATACGTGTTGTAAATTCTAAATTGTTAGTTTTATGTTGTTGGTTGTTAATTCTAAAATAAAATCAATATTCGACGGTGACCCCGATGTTCTGTCGGAGGAGTATGGCCGGATTGTGGAGGACCGCGTCCGGTCTGACCAAGAAGGGGAAGTATCCGCTAATAGGCTCGAACCGGGCACTGTGGCTATCGAGCACCCTGAGGAAGAAGGGACGGCCCAATCGCCAGTCACAGTGCAGGGGGGGGAAGAGGGAAGAAATAATGGACCCCAACTGCAAGGTGAGTAGACCCTGGGGGGCGGGGCCAGGGGGGCAACAGTTGGGTACCAAATCACCGACATCTCAGAAGCCCCCAGAAATACCATGGGGACGTGTCTCCAAGGGGTCCTCTGAATGCTTGCAGGTGGCCATAGTGACAGGTGGGGCGACGGGCATCGGGTACTCCGCGGCCTACAAGTTGCTCAAACACGGCGCCAAGTGCGTCGTCATCTCCAGCCGTCGCAAGGAGAAGGGCGTCGAGGCGGCGGAGAAACTCAACGGCAGGTTCGGCAAGGACAGGGCGCTCTTTATCCAGGGCGACGTCAACGACGAGAAACACTTCAGGTTAGGATTCAGGAGTTTTGGTGGGGTGGACAACTAGCGCTCTATCCAGGGCGACGTCAACGACGAGAAACACTTCAGGTTAGGATTCAGGAGTTTTGGTGGGGTGAACTACTAGCGCTCTATCCAAGATAACTTACCATTGAGAAATTGTAGGAATATTAAAAATACAAAAAAAAATATTTAAAAATATTTTTTGCTAAACCAATAGTTTCCAAGCTATTGGCAAATATACTTTTTAAAGTATGGTCTTGGAAAAAGGTAGTTGATTGTTTATGCTCTTTGGTGAAGTGTTATGTTAATTTCCCCTCTAACTGTTTCTGTAACAGTGTATATTATTTCATGTTGGTGGGATGCGATTCTCTTTTTCCCATTATGTTTCTTCAGCGTATTATCTCGTTTCACATATCTTTCGAGTTTTAAGTAAATGTCTTCATTTTTGGTTGAAGGTGTCTCTATGTTGGGAAAACAGCCATCCCCGTGGTATAATGACCTAGGGGTCCCGGGCCCGATTCCCGGCTGGTGCCTTAGGGGATTTATCCTAACGTTCACCAGGATCTTGTTGATTAGGCTTGAGTTAGGTTCAAGTGTTTCCACTGGTTCCACACCTTCACACTCACTATCACCCTCACACTCACTATCACCCTCACACTCACTATCACCCTCACACTCACTATCACCCTCACACTCACTATCACCCCCAGGCCTGAGCACGCCTGTTCCCCCCCCAGGTGTCTGTTCGAGGAGCCGATCCGCCGCTACGGTCAGGTGGACGTGCTGTTCAACAACGCCGGGATGTTGGAAGACAAGAACTGGCAGCTGGCGGTGGACACGAACCTCACCAGTCTCATCAGGGGCAACTTCCTCGCGTTCGAGTACATGGGCAAGAACAACAACCACCACGGGGGCATCGTCGTCAACAACGCGTCCATCGTGGGGCTGCAGACATTGCACGGAGCTCCGGTGTACTCTGCCACCAAGTTCGGGGTCATCGGAGTCACCAGGAACCTTGGACACGAGTACCACTTTCAGGTACTGGTATTTTACCAGGAGTACTACAGGTACTGGTATTTTACTAGGAGTACTACAGGTACTGGTATTTTACCAGGAGTACTACAGGTACTGGTATTTTACCAGGAGTACAACAGGTACTGGTATTTCACCAGGAGTACTACAGGTACTGGTATTTTACCAGGAGTATAACAGGTACTGGTATTTTACCAGGAGTACAACAGGTACTGGTATTTTACCAGGAGTACTACAGGTACTGGTATTTTACCAGGAGTATAACAGGTACTGGTATTTTACCAGGAGTACAACAGGTGCTGGTATTTTACCAGGAGTACAACAAGTATACGTCGCATTGAGGTGAGGTTTTCTGTATTTTATAAAAAAAACGGACATAATACCAGTGAAATAATGTTACTATTTTTTTTTTAAACTAAACAAAATTTAAAAATGATAATTTTAAAATTAAAAATATATAAACTGATCATAATTTCGTTGTTGTAAACGTGAATAATGAAGGATATCCCACTACGATACGAGGTCTGGTTCTATCGGAACCGTGTATCTAATGTCCCCGGTTGATCGGGTGTGAGATAGGGAGAGTTCGTCAGGTTGTCAGGAGGTTGAACCTGAATACGGAACCAAGATTGATAACCCCAATTTTAACAGTTATTTTTTAGGTAACCAGAACCATGATTGTGATAGATAGATATTTTAGTTCATGAAGATTCTGATAGGTTAGTAAATTATTTTTTTAAGTTTAATTTTATGCTCTTCTTTTTTTAACTTAATCTTATTTTGGAATACTCTATTTTTGATTTCTCGAGATGTTTTGTCGAAAAGTTGGACGTATTTATTTGCATGATTTTTTTATGCAGGTAACTTTTAATCTGTTTTAATTTTTTCAATAATGTATTTTTTTATTTACGAATTTTATAATGGCAACCGGAACCTAATTAATAACAAAAAAAGACTATAACTATATTTTTTATCTAACCGGAACCTTAAAATAGTTACCGGAAGAACCAGATAAAAAATCGATAAATATTTCGGTGCTACTCCCTGGTTAGGGGCCATCCTTAAATTACGTGAGGATTTTGGGCCGGAAGAGTTGGAGGGGGTGTTCAGTAATTACATAAGTTTCAACTTACTTAAGGTTTTTTGTATCAATGTTTATGACGAAAAAAAAGAAATTGTCAGAAAATTCTACAAATGTTTCATTTTCATTCATTGATCACATAGAAATAATTGAAATATAGATTTAATATTTTGCCACTTATTTTTAGCACCGTGTCTTACTACCCATAAAATTACACGATTATGTACTTTATTACTGGATGAGGAAAGTTGAATTTAAAGGAGATGTACCCGCAATTGCGTGGATAGAGAGAATGAGTGAGACACCAATTAGGTAAAAAACCACCCTCAGTTCACCCGACCGAGATCAAACGACAATCCCCTTGTAATCGGCAATCTAGTCTACTGAGATATAGCACCTTAGACCATGCAGCCACCGAAGTGAGTTTTTACCACTATTACCAATCCTTATGTCTTCAAATTAATTTAAACGATTAAAATAATGTAATTTACCAAATTGTAAAAAAACAATTACCTAGTATAGAGGGAGGTGGAATCTTACGAACCTTTACGATGACGTTTGTTCCCCTCGCAGTCAGACGGGGATCCGCGTCGTGGCGCTGTGCCCCGGTGTGACAGAAACGGTGCTGGTCACCGACGCCCGGGGAAAGCAGTACAACCCCGACTGGGGTAAGGAGGCTGAAAGGCTGCTTTCCTCCCTTCCTACTCAGTCGACCTCCGTCACGGGTCTAGCCTTCGTGGACCTCATCCGTTACGCGCCTTCCGGCACCATCTGGGTCATCGAGAACTCTCAACTGCTGAGGGCGGACCTCCCGGACAGACACTCCTACAGCACAGTGGCGGCCAAATACAAGTGAAGCAGGAGTCGGAGACTATTTGAACAGACACAGTGACACTGGTCGATAGAATCACTTGATCTTTGACCTCAAAATACTCTAAATAAGACATCACAATTCCACCGATTTCAGCCAAATTCCTACTATTATGCAAAAATAATGAACACTGGTTATCAAAGTTACTTGACCTTGAAATTTGTCAGAGGACACATAAATATTGGCATCTCAATTAGTTGAAACATTTTTTTTTAAAGGCATCACAGTTTCACCGATTTCAACCGAATTCCTACTATTATGCAAAAATAATGAACACTGGTTAGCAAAGTTACTTGACATTAAAAGTTGGCAGAGGATACATAAATATTGGCATCTCAATTAGCTGAAACATTATAAAAAAAAGCCATCTCAATTTCACCGATTTCAGCCGAATTCGTACTATTTTACAAACACAATGACACTGGCTAATATAATTAGTTGATCTTAAAGTACCTAGCGTGTGAATAAATAAGTATTAACATCCAAATTAACCCATTTATTACTCAAAACAAGGCATTACAGCTTCACGGATTTTAACCAAATTCAAATACAATGTTAAATGCGAAGGACAAAATTGTGTTTCCAACATAGTTGCTAGTATTAAAAGCAATTTCAGTCATCATCACTGATTATGTGCATTACAATGTGGGTATTTAAAAATTGTATCAGTTAAAGTATGTGTGTATTTTATTAAAAAGAAGCAAATAAAACACAATTAGAAAAAAATATTTTCTCCAAAAATAATTTCAAAATATTGTAACTGTGTATCATGTGTGTACGCTACAATATATTTTAAATTTATTAGCGGGTTATTAATCCTTCTACTTATATAAAAATGAGTTGAATTCTGTTATTATTTCACACACAAAAACACCAGTTGTACTTAAGTTTCGCAAAAACATAGCTCTGGCATCCGGTTAAAATTTACGTCCGCCATTTTATTTCAAGATGTTGGCCAAGATACACTGCTTTTTGGTCTTTTTATAAGCTTCTGCTTATTGGAATTTCATTGGATCAACTTTGAAAGGCTCATATATATATATATATATAAGATATGACGGCCATCTTGAAAGAAAATGTCGTCTAAAAAACACTACTTTCTATCCCGTACGTATATTTAGCTCTTAGAGAATGAGATGTCGGAGCGTAACCAGTAATGATAATAATATTTTTCTAATTTTTGTAAGTATATTTAATAGTGGTTTATAAAACAGTTTTTTGTCAAATTTATGTCAAAATTAATTCAAGTCACATATTAAGTTCCTTTAACACTAGATGCTAAAATCTATTTTTGACATTGGATTTGTGCTATAAAACATCCCGTGAGAATAACAGGTATTTTTTGCTAGTTTATTATAAACTGAGAAAAATGAAACATGAATGGGTTATCTTTTATTCTAAAAAAAATGGGAGGCTTATGGGACGTTCGAATCCTGTAATCCCTTGAATTCTATGATTATTCTAGAGATTCAAGATAAGTAAAATCTCAAAAAAGTATCTCGAATACAATTATAAAGATCTTAACTTGATAACAACAATTTTAAGCAATTGGCAAAAATAATTATCTAGACTTGTGTAGTTGGAAGAATAATAAAATCACAAAAAAAGAATATAATTGCACTAATATAAATATGAGCAATAGCAATCCCTTCCCACGAAAATCTCTCCACCCTTGTTGCAATGATCCACCAACGAATTTGGGGTTTCCTACCACAAAAAATGAAAGGTCTACAAAGTTAATTTGAAGTTTACATTATCTAGTAAGTCTGACAACTGTGTGGTGAAAAATCTTATAATAAGGTAAACTAGAGTCGCGATTATCCGTCCCTCCGTTTTATCCGGCCCTGTTCTCGGTTTTAACAAGTGAGTTTTAAACAAACCGGTTCATGTCCAACATTCCCTGAATTTATAATAAATCTACTTGACGCCATATTTTCACTTGTTCTTGCTTTGTAGCCAATGTTCCATTTACAAAAATAAAGTACTGTATAGTAAAGATTTAAAAAAATATATTTCTCGTTTAATTACCACTATCCCCCTATAATTACTCTTTCTATTTTACATCACAATCAGAAAATGGACAGATTATATTAAAACAAAGTTAAATGTTCATAGAAGATTAAAAAAAAAATGTAGGCAAACCTACACTGAAAATTATTTACAATCGGATTCTGTGTTATCCGGCCCGGAATGCCGCCACTCTAGGCCGGATAATCGCGACACTAGTGTGTTCAAGAATTTACAAACCATTGATATTATTCAACACAAATGCCTACAAATGATCTAAAGAAATATTCCAAGTATGAAAATATGACCAAAAATTTTAAGAAATCACCTTTAAAATATAAGTTTGTACAACCAGGGGAATATGAGCATTGTCTGTGATCTATAAAACAATAAAGAAGAGGGAATCCCACAAAAATCCGGCCCCTGCTTATTATACTTCCGGATAAACACGTTCTAACTTTATTTTCAAGAAAGTATTAGGGATTAAGAAGATTGAATTTAGAGAATATGTACCAGAATTTGTGTGGAAAACATTTTTGGAGAAAAAAAACAGCCTCAGTACACGCGAGAGAGGTTCGAATCCCGACCTCTCTGTCATTGTCAGTCCAGTTTATTGGGATTGGAACGCCTTTGACTATTCGACCACAGAAGTCGTAATTTTTAAAAAAATGTTAATATTTAAAATAAATATGATTATATCTGCGGTCCATAAAAATGTACTTTAACTAAGAAATATTTTTAAAAACTTTATCAGACATAAAATGTACTCAAAATAAAACAATGTGAAATCCTTGACAGTCTTCATTTCATTTTCTATTCAAGAAAAGTAAAAAAAAAAAAATTACCTCATTTATAGATGGGCGGACTGCAGAAAACCTATTCTATATATTTTTCATGTTTCCCCTTGACAAAAGGAAAAAAAGAATTGTATTTCGATTCGAAATCAATCAATGGAACACTCAAATGATATGGTACTCAACTTGAAGTAAAACTTGAGCAGAAAGAAGAGAAATAACACAAACGTTTCGTTTATTTATTTAGTAGCGATTGTCTTTTACGAGGAATTCTGATTTCTTAAGGGTGACCTCTTTAGAATAAAATAATGATAACTTAAGGTGGGAGTGCAAAGAACGAGAGTTAAGGGAAATATTTTTGAAATTTTTAACTAAAAAACTCTTTTTTTTTTCAAATAAATCAAACATTGTTCCAGTACAAACTTAGAGTTTAATTTTCTTCACACGGTGATATCAACAGTTGTTGAATATCTGTCGAGGGTGTCCTGGAATTTAATAACAATTTTTTCTCTTAATTTAAAAAGTTTCTCATCTAATACCGCTATGCTCTTGACATATATTCAACAACTGTTGATCTAGTGGTAAGGTGTCAGACTTCTGGGCTGGGGGTCCGGGGTTCAATCCTCGGTCCCGGCACAGATCTGATTGCCAAACCCTTCCTTCACCTCTGACAAGACGTGTATTAATCACAACTTGTGAATGTGTGGAATGCCAGACCTCCACCGTGGTTCGGATCCCACGTTAAACTGTAGGTCCTCCATTTCATCTCACAATCACCCTACCATTACACATTAGTGTAAGTACGTAAAACCTGAACGGGCAGTAAGACGTGGTGCTAATAATAATAATAATAATAATAATAATAATAATAATAATAATAATAATAATAATAATAATAATAATAATAGTAATAATAACTGTTGATATCAACACGGGAAGAAAATTAAACTCTGTTTCTACTGGAGAAATATTTTATTTATTTTGGACAAAGAAATGTTTTGATATAAAAACTGCAAAAAACACTGACCTTGTCTCGCGTCCCCTAAACTCCCACCTTAAGGAGTTTTTTCTGCACCGTGTATTAATACTACCCACACGGGATATCAGCATATCTACACTGGGATCGGGTAGGCGGAGGAAGGTGGAATTCATCAGATATGTACCCGCATTGGCGTGGAAAACAATTTTGAAAAAAAAGGACCCTAAATACAACTTACTAGAATGTTATCCTATAACGATAGCAGTCCAGTCTACTGCGATATTGACGCCCTAAACCATGCGGCCACCTATTAGGGTGGTAAGTAATGACTACACAATTATTGGACTGAGCCAACGACCGGTTTACTAGCAAACTTTAAGTCATCTTAGACAGTTGGTGCAATTTATAATAAATTAAGTCCAACACCTTAATCTCATTTGGTGGTGTGCCTGTCTATTGAACTAAGGGTCCTGTATTCGATTCCTGGCATAGCCGAAAAATTATACATTGGTGAAATGTGGGTTTCTCCTTTCACAGTGATGAATTGACGGTCGGGGGACGGGGTGTTGTGTCTGTTATAGTTTTAAGTTAGCTTATAAGTCGTGTTTTGATATAATCAGTTGGTTCATAATATATTACATATATGTTAACAATAGCCTTTTATAAAATACAAACCCACCTCGGTGGCGTAGTTGGCTAACGCGCCAGTCGTGTTGAGCTCGACTGCTAAGGACGGGGAGATCGAGGTTCGAATCTCGTTCGGGTGAACTGGGGGTGGTTTTCCCTAAATGGTTTTGCACTCTCCCTCCACGCAAATGCGGATTCACTTCCTCTAACTTCAACCTTCCCAATTCCTAATCCATTAGCGTAATTAGTACTTAAGCGTATAACCCGAACGGGTAGTAAGACACGGTGCTAAATAATAATAATAATAATAATAATAATAGAAAATACAAACGTATTTTATTGTAGTCTAGCATTGATAACATTTTACTATACTATTAGTGTTATTTTATAAGTATTAATATTATGTACCAAAAGTGACAGCTGCAAAACACATGACTTGACGTATGAATATATTAAAGTAAATTTAAATATTTTTATAACCGCCAGATACTACTAGATTCCGAAAATACTTCCCTACACGTAACAAAAGTGCTATTCAAAATAATTTGGAACTAAAGTTGGGGCTAAGAAACTAACCGCTACTAACACAACTACTATACTTGAGGAGGCGGGAGGGGAATAGTAGGGCAGGAATAAAAAACACGTACACTCAAATGTAAAAAAAATCTAGATCATAGGCGTTCTCTTCATTAGGGTGTGCGTAGTTCGAAATAAATATTGGGAAAGCTTTGAGATGTGGTGTTAAAGGAGAAAAGAGAAGATAAAGTGGAAAGACCAGGTGACTAATGCAGACGTTCTAAGTAGAGTTAGTGAAAATAGAAACATTCTGCAAGTGGATTATACGAAAAAAGGACAACTGGATGTGTCCCATTATGAGGAGATATGTCTTATTGAGTGACGTCACAGAAGGCAAAGTGGAAGAGGAAAAGGGACCAGGATGACGACGAATGAAATTTATGGATGACCTCAAGAAAGAAAAAAAATTAATTTGATTATAGTACATGCTGGAAGACTTATTTGTTCAAGACAACGTACCTGTCGAAAGACAGAACCCCTAATAATAATAATCCTAGTAAAGAAAATACACAAAAAACATAGTTTATAGAACTATCATCACCTTTAAATAATTTTTTTTTTGTACAAACGTAGATATGAAAACACACGCTCAAAAGCTACTCTATGAAATCGAGGCTCTCCTTTGACAATTCGTATCTTTCCCGGCTTAATGACCAAAAAAAAATCAATACTTTAAAGACAAATGTGAAATTCCTCGTCCATAGTGATTTTTATCATTTACCTTCTAATAATATTCGGTAACCTTTTTCCCGGTATAATCGCGAATTGCAGATTTCGCTAGTTATTTAAAATTCCTTTTCTTGTCGGTCATGGATGGGACCGTAATTTTGTCAATTCCATGAGAAGTACTTATCGTTTTCCTTGCAAACAGGAGCTAGCAGTTTTATAACCGTCCACTCTAGAAGAATAACGCCACTTCCGGTTGTATTAAAACAGATCTCAGTGAGCTGCGAGACGACAGAAACTTCGTCAGTGATTAGCTTTAGAGAGATTTCCTTTTTTGGGTGAAACCAAAGACACTGCAGAAGAATTATCAATTCAATAAAAATAAAAATATGTGCATTTGATGGATACCATTTTTAAAGTTATATTGATATTTGTTTGCAAAGCTTATCTTGTTGATCTTAAGATTTGAAAGCGTATTTACACTTCTTTTTTTCTGTACTAGAAAGTATAAAATTTTAAGAAATATCCTTTTAAAAAATGACAGGAAAATTTTGTGAGATAAAGTATATTTTTAGTTTGCTCGTTTGCGTTATTTTACTAATGCCGATGACATTTTCAAGAGTTCATGATCCAAAATCGGAAGAGTTCATAGAACATTATCTCAAATACAGGAAGAAAGCAGCGCCTCCAACCCAGGTGACGGCGTTCCTCTGCTGGCCGCCAGGTGCGCTGTAATTTGGAGAGTTAACGCACATTTCCTCAACATTCAGCAACAGCAGAGCAGCAAAAACATTTAGGAAACACCAACATATTTTTTTACTTTCATTGTTGATAATCTTTTACTATATTATTATTGTTATTTTATAGGTCAGGGATGGCGAATCTATGGCACACGTGCCACTGGATGGTGAAATGGCACGCGAGCACGATTTGGGTGGCATAATGACATGGAAAAGAAACCTCTTTCCAAAATCTTATGATTTTCAATCATATGTCCACGGCCGTGTCATTCCCTGTCATGTCACAATAAACTTTACTAAGTCAACTGTTATAAATCGTCTTGGCTTGTACTTAAGTGCATCTTGTGGTCTGTTGAAGTCAACAAGCTATGAACTGGACATTAATAAATTGGCTGACAAAATACAACACATTATGAACTAATATAAAAATTAAATTTATATTTTTGACTGTAAGATAAATATATATATACAGGATGTTCGGAAATTAATAGCCCAAACTGCACATGTAGCTTGTTTGAACCAAGAGTAATACAAAATCGCTGTACACTTAGATCCGGAAAACTATGTTATACCATTAAATTGTGTTCAAAGTCTCAACGTACAGCGCCTGAAGAACACATCTGTTCAAGCATGCGTGTACAACAGGTTGCATATGAGTTAGGCGCTGGACACTGCACATGTAATGATGGCAAGCACTTTCTGTGATGTAGGACCGTTAATGTCAACCCCTAGAACGTATTCCCATTTATAGATGGACTGGTGTGTTGTTTACTATTAACTGTGGTATGTTCTGCTGCCGTGCTCCAAGATGTCGAGGTGTGTAGTGACGCACGCCTAGCTCCTATGCAACCTGTTGTACACCCATGCTTGAACAGCTTTGCTCTCCCGGCGCTGTACGCCGAAACCTTGAACACAATTTAATGGTATTAACTTAGCTTTCCAGATGTAAGTGTACAGGGAGTTTGTATTACTTTTGGTTCAAACAAACTATGTGTACAGTTTGGGCAATGAGTTTCCAAACACCCTATATATATATATATATAGAGAGAGAGAGAGAATAAACCACTTAGTAAATATAAACTCAGGCATAGGAGCTATTTATATTTGACACGTGTAAAATCCCTGATAATTTATGCAATATTATGTGAGTTTACCTTGGTTAAGTTAGTTTGTAAGTCATTTATTGGCATATAGCTTTTTTCAAAATGTAATTATTATTTGTAACTAACAAATGTTTATCAAAATCCACCAATGATACGAACAATCCTCATTAATTTATCCCCCAGCCGCCATTGTGAGATTGTACCATCGCCTGTCGTCGCAAATGGTACCTCTCTGTGTCCACAACGGTTGTTCACGGTGGCCGCAACCCCAGCATCCTGGTCCAGAAGATATGGATCTCTTCTTGGTGGATGCTGCGTGCCACTGTGCCATCTCTCTACTTGACCAGGTATTAACAGGCTCTGTGTGACCATAACCTTTTTATACATCAACCTACTGGTCCAGAAGATTTGGATCTCTTCTTGGTGGATGCTGCGTGCCACTGTGCCATCTTTCTAATTTTATTTACTGTATTATCGGGATTGCTAATATACACTTGGATCATGTGAAGCAGAATTTAGATTGCTAGTACCTAAATGTATCCCTGCTCCTCCATTGATTCATTAAAAGAACAATTTAAATGTTGAGATTCTTCAGTGAAAATCTTGAAAGGGATTATGTTTTAGTCTTGATCGAGTATTTTGATTGGAAACTGATCGGGCAGCGCAGGAATGGTTCTGAATAAGCTATAGCCCAGAACTGTGTCAATTGGCAGTCAACCCATCAAATTACATTATTATATCATATTCTTAAATTTGAACTCATATTTTGACACTTTCTCGGATTCTTCAGGCCAACGCATCGAGATTGTTTGAGCCACCCAACACTTGGCTGATCCTCTACAGCAACGAAGACGAAGTCTCTCCGCATCTCCGCCATGATCATAATCTGGATACCCAAATATCACTTGAAGGATCAAACGATATCGACCTTAGTCATCCTCAGAATCAGGATCATAAAACGTCACTCGACGAATGGGAAACAAAGGAGGAATCAGGGTCATCCATAAAGATGGGGACCTACCAACCAGGTGACATCGACCCACGGTTGGAAGAGTCGACTAGATTAGACGTCAACAAATGGAATGTGGTGATGAACGCGTTGAATCTTCACGTTAGCACTCAGATGTTCTTAGGCATCCAAACTTTGGACGGAGGCTTCCTGTTGGTGGAAGTTTACAGGATGGGGCGTGGACAGTCGGTGGTGTGGCAGTTGTTCGCCAAATGGGAGTCTGGTGACGTGATCCAAGCTACGTCAGAACCCGAGCTTTCGAGACGTAGGACGAACCTTCATCTTTCTCCGTTGAGAGTTGTGGTTGTGGTCAGTGTTCATTTTAAATAAATGTATCTATATGAATACCCCGGTCACCTGGTTAAATGATTAGGAAAGTTGAATTAAGGCTTAGAGCAGCGTTTTTAAAAAACTGTATATAGTTACCTAAGGCCCCGTGAGATAATTTTAAAATATTCTTTATTTGTTTTTTACAATATTAAACAGCATCAGTCATTAGGATTGCTCATTTTTTTCAAATCTGAATAGAGGACATTTGTCAAAGGCGCATCCAGAAAATATCATGTTTTTAGTTTGTTTTATACTTGTAAAATTTAACTGTAGTTATTGAATCTCATAATATTAGTGTAACAAATAATCATGAGGGCTTCAGCATGTATTTTTTTCTGATGCCAGGGCTCCTTGTGTAAAAAAAAAATGGGTAACCCTTGTTTAGAGGACTTTAGGTTCATTTTATATAGGGACTAGGTGAATTGAGTGCGCTGCTCTTGTTCAGTGTGGTGCCATGTAGTGTTGCCATGGTAATCAGAGCTTGTTAAAACTGTACCTGTGATATGTTCTCCCCCACTCTGTCCCCATTTGACCAAACGTACATAGACTCTGCTCTACACACCTCACATGGGAATGTGTGTTCGTTGGTAGCTGGCTAGTTAGCGTTCTAATAGGTGATGAGAACAGTGTACTGTTTGGACCTACCCTGCTTATCCTGGCAACACTCAACGTCACGCGTCCTGTTGTTCAGATTTCGACATTATTTTGTTAAATAATGGGTTACCCGCCTAAGTGGTCGAACGGTCTAAGGCGTTATACTCGTGTTGGGCTGTACTGCTGTTGACGGGGAAATCGGGATCCGAATCCCATTTGGGTCTACTGAGGGGGATTTTTACTAAATGGTTTCCCACTCTCCTTCCACGCAAATGCGCGGTAGATCACCTTTAAATTCAATCTTCCTCATCCCTACCCCAATATAGTATTTATCACATATGCGTATAACCTGAACAGGTAGTAAGATGCGAGGATAACAGGCTATTGGTTTGGGTTTGTATAACATATACATCAGTGAAGGAAGGGTTTGGCAATCAGATAGATCTGTGCCGGGACCGAGGATTGAACCCCGGACTCCCAGCACGGAAGTCCAACACTTTACCCCTAGACCACCAGGTCACCAACTGATATAACTACCAATTTGAAACTTGTATGTAATGTTTCATGCAGGTCACGAACAACGACACTTTGCAGCATTTCTACGACATCCAAAACAAACATATCGACAGTATCAGTAAGATGGGCTTCATTCTCGCAAGACACGCCGTGGAAATGTTGAACGCCAGGTGACAATAATTATCACTCTCTTAGTTCCCGACATGGGTTACTACCTGAACTTTTAAAAAGTTTTTATCAGCCTTAAAAAAACGAATTAGTTGTTTTAATTACTACATTTAATGATGTACTTAATCTTTAAATCTTTATCAAAGTTTTTTTAATACTAATATTTACTAACTACGCTAATGGTTTTAAGGGTTTAGGAAGGTTATATTTATAGGAAATGTAGCCGCATTTGCATGGATGGAGAGTGGAAACCATTTTGGCCTAACCACCCTCAGTCCACCCGACTGAGTTTCGAACCTCGATCTCCCAGTCAAATCTACTGCGAGAGTAGCGCGTTAGACCACGCGGCAACCGACGTGGGTTAGTTTTTTTGTTGTTAAAAGTTGAACGGATGATCTTTCTGACCTTTTTCACTGCCTGTTTTAAAAAGCCTCGCAGTGTTGACAGTTGTTATATAGGTTCTTGTCCAAGGAGTGAACACGTCAAGTTCCTATCTGTGTGCCTGTAGCCTTGTGGTGCGCTACGACCCCTCCTGGGGGTATCTGGTCAACGGCAGCTGGGACGGGATCGTGGGGTATCTGCAGAGGGACGAGGCGGACCTAGGCGGTACAGCTGTCCTCTACACTTCCGAGAGGGCGAAGGTGATCCACTACCTACTCATGACCACCCCCACCAAGTAAGATGATGTCCGCACTATCGACTTGTTAGGTTTTACTGGAGATTCACACTTTCACCTAAACAAAAAGGGCAGAAACGTAATCACGTGACCGCGGCTCTGAGTCAATCACAAGATTTCAGCCTCATCGAGCGCTGTCCGTGCGGTTAGAATTGAAATAATTTCAGCTTTTATTTTGGGAGACCCAATTAAATTTCAGAATCAACAGTCTAGACCAATAGACTCAATAATTGCACATGCGCCCACAAAGCGAGACACTAACATACAACTGCTTCTACTGTTGTGAAATTATCTTAAATAGCTCGTCGAATTGCAACGTGTGTGTGTGTCTTTTTTATTTTATTTTTATTTTTTCACGACACACTACAATAATTCGAAAACATCTTTTGTGATATTAATCTTAAATATCGGTTTATTCTCTAGAAAATAAAACCAGTTTTTATTCTACTATTTCTAGTTTATCTCGCAAAACCTCATGAATCAACATACTTTTCTGATAGCTTGTGTCTTGCTGCGCCCCTCAGGCAGATTCTGCTCTGTTTTTTTTTTTCGGTAAACGTGTGAATCAAGCTCTAGTCCGCAGTTTTATGGGGATGGGCTGAAAGATATACTTCAAGATGAGGTCATGAAGAAGTTTAAATATTAATTTATTGTCTAAGTTTATTCATGTCTTGCTTCACAAACAGAATTTAAGTTGTGCTAGACGTAGGTACAGTTTTGCACATATGCTTGAAGCAATCCGCGAATAATTCGTACATTTCTTTCGTATCTCATAAAGACTAAACATTGGCCTCTTTCACATTCAGATAGACCCTTTAACTGATGGTTTGTTTAAAAAAATCTGTCTTCAATATTCTTGATCTGAGACCAGGAATATGTATGAATCTAAACGGAAATACATTGCCATGTGAGGTATTAATATGCATGTAAAATAAGGACCTAGTGGATAATAACATATCTCAGGTACAATAATGTTTAAACAAGCACTGCTTACACTGGCAACACTCCATGACACGTTAATGCTGGTTTTCTCTATTGATGTTCTCCTCGATCAATAACAGCTTTGGTGATTGATGATTGAACGAGTGGTTCTCGAATGAAGGGTCTTTTCTCTGGTTTTTTTCCCCAAGGCTAGGGTTTGTGTTCCGACAGCCTCCCTTGTCCACCGTGAGAAACGTGTTTACGATGCCCTTCAGTGGCACGGTCTGGATTAGCAGCGCCGCACTTTTGGCGGTGTGCGGTCTTCTGCTGTACGTCGCCCTACAGTGGGAGCGTCTGAATGGCGACAATACAGAGGACCCTCAAGTCAACGACTACCTCAAGTCCATGGGGGCTGACCAAAAGGTGTCTTGGAGTGACGTGGTGCTGTTGTCCGTGGGGGCTGTCTGCCAGCAAGGTGAACATAAATATATTTGAGGAGTGTATCAGGGCACTAGCAGTTGACAAGGAAGTGACGTGGAGTGACCTGGCTCTTCTGTCGCTGATAGCTGTTTTTCTGCAAGGTGAACACATACTTAAGGAGTATATCAAGGCACTAGGAGTTGACAAGGACGCCTCGTAGTGCTGTTTTCCATGGGGACCATTTACCAGAAAGGTAAACTTAGGGAGTGTATCAGGGCACTAGGAGTTAAAAAGGAGGTATTGTGCACTTCTGTTTTCAGGAGCTGTTTGTCCGTAAGATGAACACGTACTTTGGGAGTTTATTAGGGTACTCACTAGGGGTCATATGCAAGAACAATGCTAGCCATGTCTAAGTACAAGTAAAGTCAAAGACGCCTAGAGATATGTTTGCTAAGACAATCGAGCTTTTCAATTCAAATAAATTACGCAATATACTTAGTCGTGGAGAAGTTTGGCCCAAGTCTGGTCCCAAGCAAGATTCAGCCATACTTCGACAACACTCCGATGATATTCCTCAAGATGGCGCGGCGCACATAGACTATTGAGACAGCATGTGCTTCTAGAGCACTAGTTTCATTTGAGAGGCTGGAAGATGGCAGTTGTGTTTGAGTGAGTCTCCCATGATTATGAGTCCGCGAAGTAAGGAAGTTTGAAGACCGCACGTGCTAGCAAGGTCGTGGATAGCCCAGCCACTTGTCATGTGACCAGATCTGATGAAATAAATCTTTGTAAGGTTGGAAGAGTGAATTGTAGTGGAATAAAGGAGCTCTAGCCTTATGAAACCGTGTAGGAGCTTTTTTGGTAACGCTTAAGACAGTCGGGGCCTCAACAACTTTCGAAGGATTGGGTACAGGAGTGAAATGAAGACGATCAGTGGCAGAATAATTTATAGTAAGGCATCGTTTTATTTTCCAGGTTCTCCTATTGAGTCGCGTGGCACCCCTGGTCGCATAATCAGCCTGTTCCTGTTCATCGTGGTGATATTCCTGTACACTTCCTACTCCGCCTGTATCGTGGCCCTTCTTCAATCGTCCACCAACTCGATAAAAACTTTGAAGGACCTTCTGCACAGTAGGCTGGATCTTGCCGTCGAGGACATTATCTACAACCGGTACTTCTTCGAGGTGGGCAGGTGACGATGTATTTATATCGTTTGTTCCATGTGGTAAAGTGTCTGGTACCTCTTGGTTGAATTGAGCTCCTGATCCTCATCAAGTCCTAAACCTGGAAAAAAATGGAAGCTCGTGAGTGGTCGTCACCAACTAAATCCTGGTTTGACAGGGTTGTTATATACAGAGTGACTCGTTATTGGTCTCCGACCCAATGGGAGGTGATTCCTTATGAAAAAATAAGTAGGAAATACATTTACAACATTTTCCCGAAATTAATTAAGCACTTGAAAATCGCGTTTTAAAAATGATTTTATGTAAAACTATCAGAAACAACATGAGCTAAAACCATAAATCCCCGGATAATGTTTTATTGAAAAAAGATGTTAAACCTCTTAAATCTTAATCCCTTTTCATTGATTAAATGGGATGTTGCCACCCTCTTTTAGCGTTGAATTTTGTAAGCCTGAGTTGTAATTGATGTTTAATGACGAATTATTAATAAACATGTCCAAATCAACCAAAAAGGTTGTCTTTTCGGAACTCTCTCTGGTTCATTGTTTCCGAGAAAACTCCCATGTTTGGTTTTATTACAGATTGTTAATATCTTGGAGTTGGGCAGCCAGTTGAGCAATTGAGCAGTTGAGCAGTTGAGTTGCTGCAAGATAAAGTAATTTAGTCGGTGAAGGGGGATGAGATCATCAACCACGTTTTAAGAGGTTTAACATCTTATTTCAACAAAACATTATCCAGGGAATTGTTGTTCCAGCCCAAGTGGTTCTTAATATTCTTACATGAAAACATTTTAAAACGCGATTTTCAAAGGGCTCATAGCTCTCTTTAATAATCACCTTAGAGAAAAAGTTGTCCATATAGTTCCTACTTATTTTCTCATAAGGTGGGTCAGAAACCAATAACGACTCACCTTGTATGTTTACTACCACTCAGCAACAAGCTTACCCTCTAAATCCAATGCTTGGACATGTTTGTGAGGTTGATAAAATGAATAGTGAATGTAAAGTAACTGTTTATTATTATAGCCTCATAAATTCGGGCTTGCCCTGGAAAGAACCCACGAGCTACTTCTAAACTGAATTTAAGTGACTAATCACATCAATGGAAAGTGGAGGGGTGCAACATAATACATCTGGTACGGACTGAGTCCCATCCTTTCGGATCAAAGCTAGAGTTTTTAACTACTTACCTGTTATCCAATCTCCGCTGAAGATGTAACCATTATAGACTCCTGGTGAAGGAGAGTGAGATGTTTTTTATTTTCATTGGAATTCCAGAGGGCTAACGAACCCATCCGTCGAGCTATCTACCAGAAGAGGATCGCCCCGAAAGGGTCGACCCCGAGGTTCATCAGGCTAGAGGAAGGGGTGGCGAACGTGAAGAAAGGGATGTTCGCCTTCCATTTCGAGGTGGGTACAGGGTACAAGCTGGTGTCGGAGACTTTCGAGGAGGATGAAAAGTGCGGACTCACCAGGATCCCGTACATCCAGGTGGTCGACGCCTACCTCATCATCCAGAAGAGATCGGTCTACAAGGAGATCATATCAGTCGCGTGAGTGGAAAGGTGGTGAGGGGAGGGTACACGGTGTCTGTCAATTTTGTTTATCGCAGAATCTTACTACTTGTTTGGACTATACGCATTTGTGATCATTACTATAACTGGGTAGGGATGAGGAAGGAAAGGTTTTTGAGGTAATCTACAGGGATGTGCTTGGAAGGAGAGGGGGAAACTAGTTAGAGAAACCACCCTCAGTAGACCCGACCGGGATTCAAACTCCGATCTTCCTGTCACCAGCAGGCAAGTCTAACACAAGAGTGACGCCTTAGACCACTCGGCCACTGAGGCGAGTATCGATTATTTTGATTATAGTTTTGATTGGTCTTTACAAGTCGTCTAGATAGCGTCTGAGAGCTCGCGGTAAAATCCGAACTACTCTTAAGGTGCGAGTTTAGGAAATACGAAATAGCGGCAGTATTTTTGCAGTTTTTATATAAAACCTTTTTTTGCCCAAATTAATCAGATTTCCTCCCGTACAAACGTAGAGTTAAATTTTATCCACATGGTGATATCAACAATTGTTGAATATTTGTTAAGGGTGTCCTGAAATTTAATGACAACCTTTTCTCTTCATTTAAAAAGTTTCTCATCTAATGCCGCTATGCTCATGACAGATATTCAACAACTGTTGATATCACCAAGTGTTTCTATTGAAGAAATATTTAAATTATTTTGTAGAAAAAAAGTTTTGCTATAAAAACTGAAAAAACACTCATCTTAACTCACGTTCGCTACATCCCCACCTTAACTCACCCGATCCATCAACACGTCAAAGAATTAATTTTAACCCCATGCAGGTTCGATCTAGATAATTTCTTCTGAGAGGGGGAATTATTTAAAGCAATTCTTTAAGGCCCTTGGCCCTGTCGAGTGCAAGTCTAAAACCTATTTTGTGGGATGGTGGGCGGGAGGGTGAAAGGCGTGGCGTGGCTTCACAACCGACCAAAGTATCCTTCCGCGCCAACAAGAACAGATGGATCACGGAAATCGTAGATGGCGCTAGCTACCGGACAGGTCTTGCGGAAAAATCATATGTTTGTAAATATCAGTTTTCTCGAGAACGAGTGAAATTTTT
>CABFWB010005934.1:27349-38642 GCA_902151455.1 Timema bartmani | reverse complement strand
TTTTTTAGCCAAAAAACAAAGATCTTTGAACTTTGGATACTACTGAATTTTGAATTATTTCCATTGAAAAGCTTTTAAAAATTATATCTTGGCTACAATATTTATGGACGTATTAAGGCTTAAATAAAATTGCGGAAGAGCTATGAGTAATAATTGCGTTTTTTCTTCTTTTATAGTGCCACATCTTACTTCCGATTCGGGTTATACGCCTATGTACTAATTACTCTAATGTGACTTCTAATTTTGTCTCATAGCCCCCCACACCTCAATGATGAGTCCGATCTTTTAACATCATGTATATCCTTAACTGCATGATAAGTACGACCTTCCAGCCTCCATATCTTGCCTCATAGCTCCTTTACTGCATGATGACTGGGACCTTCTAACCTCATAACTCCTCATCTTCACGACCTTCTAACCTCTTTATATCACTCCATGTCTCTTTTACCTCCATGTATCGTCTAAAATCTTGTCTTCAACCTTCTAAGCTTCCATATCTTGCCTCATAGCTCCTTTACTGCATGATGACTAGGATCTTCTAGCCTCATAACTCCTCATCTTCACGACCTTCTAACCTCTTTATATCACTCCATGTCTCTTTTACCTCCATGTATCGTCTAAAATCTTGTCTTCAACCTTCTAGCCTCCATATCTTGCCTCATAGCTCCTTTACTGCATGACAACTCGGATCTTCTAACCTCATAACTCCTCATCTTCACGACCTTCTAACCTCTTTATATTACTCCATGTCTCTTTTACCTTCATGTATCGTCTAAAATCTTGTCTTCAACCCTCTAACCTCCTTATATTGTCTCATAGTTCCTTACCTTCAGGTATTAGCATGTTTACTCTGACATTCTTCATCATATCGCCTACATGTAGAGTCTCAGTCCTGCAAGGTTTTATCAACCTACCTCATACCTCCTATCTTCTATGTCTGGCCTTAGACGTCTATACCTTATAGTCTAATCTCAGGTCTACAATATTGTCACAGGGCCTCAAGCATCCATAGTTTCTGATCTAGTCCCCGGTCTACCGTACTTTCATTTTGTCCCCAAAAGTCTTAACAAGATGACTTCCTATTTGCGTGAAGAGAGAAAACTAGGGTTCAAACCTCCGATCTTACCATCATTGTCTGTCCAGTGAAATAGGCTTCTGGAAAGGAGTGGAAGACACGAGTGAGCTTATAAAACTAGGTGTGAGAGGAAGTTCATGACTGTCACAATGGTCAAATAGTTGGGGGGGGGGACTTGGAGTAAATGTCTGAGATAGATATCCCCAATGGTAGGAGATCGGTAGAGACGAGAAAAGTTATAGTGAGTGTTGTGAAGTGTCCTTACACTGGCAGAGTGTTCAGATCCCAATCAGTTCACGGAAGGCTATTCGTCGAGATTGAGTCTGTCAACGATTCTCAAGAGCCTGAGCCTCCAGACGAGGTGCTTACTGACAACACCTTGGGAGACAGTCCTGCACCTAGAGTTCCACCTGGTCGATGATGGGTGGTTTGGTGAATTTGTGATACGAACATGTTTGAAGAAACTAAGACCTGGTATGTGTGCACTGCAAGTATCTGTCTCTGCTGCCGTTCTGGATGTCAATGCATGCTTTTCGTTTCGTAATCGTTCATCCTGAGCCACATCATTCCCTTTCAGATTTTTCTGTTTCAAGCTTATTAACAACTTTTGGCTTATTATTAGTCTTGAAAGCATGATCGGTTATTGCCACTACTGTGTTAATTTTAATGCGTGACTAAATTATATTAACAATACATTCAACACCATCAGTATTGAAGTATTCTGCTCATCCGTTTCAATTCATAACTAAGTTATTCATTTCATCAAAAGTTTTCCGTTTTGTTAATTACTCTTGCGAATAAACTCTTTGCACTACTAAATGTTTTCCCCATTCTATGGCCAACAATATCATAATAGTAAGTTAATGTTTGTACTCATAATATATAAGACTTTTGTAATGCCTATGATCAGACGATGAACACATGTATATGTACGATAAAATATATATATTTAAAAACACCACATTATTTATTTCACCTTAGGTCCTATTACTGTTACTCTATTGAGAGGTTCTAAGTTGTGTACAGGAAGAAAAGAATAAACAGCATGTATATTTTAGATTGAGTAAGGATAAGAAATCAACAGACTTTATGGCTAGGATAAGAAAGGCGGGTGATATTAAAACTGTATCATTCCACTTTAATCCGAATATTTTTGTTGGAAGGTTATAAACAGAGCGTAGAGATTGGATGGGGGGAAGAAGATGTCAGTGGGTGCCTACGATGAAGGTGATATAGATATTGCTTAGATATAAAAGGGTTTATCGAAGAAAGGTGGGAGAAAAGAATAAAAACTATATATAACCTAGAGGGAATAATTAACAGAGTGCATAATGATGAGGAAAGAGGAGGACAAGATTCAAAACTGTATCATTCCATAATAATCTGATTCAAATCATTGCAAGGGTAAATAAACATATCGTATGGCTTGGGTGGAGAATGGAAAGAAAGTAATAATGAATGTATGGACAAAGGAAGACACTGAAGATGCCTAAAGGAAGTAGAACAGGTATGGCTTGAGTAGGAAGAGAGGATGAACTCATTATTGAAAGGAGGTTGGACTAGAACAAAAATCACACACCTCCGAATTTAGCTTTGATGTTTTGCTTGGACGAAGGACAAGAAGATGAAGGAGAAAGTTGAGTAAATGTTGGCAGCTGTCTCTGATGATCAAATTATTCTAAGTTCACTATTGCGAGATCCATTTTTTTTCAATTCGAAGTATACTAGAATCGAATATATGAAACATTCTCGAAGCTAAATTGAAACTAGAATATTTTTTGTCTGTTGTGTTAATCCTAAAGAATATTAAATTTGGGCTATTTATACAATTTGTGCAATAAAATTATTTATAAAATGTTTTATTGTACAATTGTCTCTAATATTTAGTTTAATTCTGGTAAATAAGTAATTATCATAACAAGCAATTCAATTACCACACATTTTTTCATCTGAATACCATCGTGTATTGTAGATTACAGCTCAGAATGTCAATATTTGACTATTATTAGCGAATATTTGTAAATGTCGAAGTAGGACTTTTTTTCGAAACTAAGTCGATTCTAATATTTAATGGAAGTCAAGTCAGTCGAAGTTTTGAAGCTTCGCACACCTCTATTAATAAGGCTAGCTAGACTAGAGCCAAAACCACACACCCACGAATCGAGATTCAATGTATGGCTCAGAGGGAGGGCAGTAAGTTTCAGTAGAGAGAAGGATAGATGTTAGCAGGTGTCTTGTAGGACTGGGAGATGAAATAGAAAGATACGGTGTTGGAAAAGGAAGGAAAATGTTACCGGATATCTTGTTGGAGAAAGGAGAGGAGAGGTATGGGAGGGGGGGGTAGAGGGGTAATGGGTATGGCTTGGGATGGAAGGGGGAGCGTCTAACATGGTAAAGGAAAACAAAGGGTAAAAAGGGCTTCATAAGGGTCCTGGCTAGGGAATGGAGCAACCTGATTGGTAGGGGTTGGTATTTACTCATATAACACTAAAAATTAATTTTGAAAAAAATTCACAAAATAATTTAGACTGTAGTCCCAGGGACAAACAGACATGAGGACTGACAGGATTGTAAGACTGTCTTTCTTTACCTTCAGCAGCACATAAAATGCCAATGTAAGTCATTATCTTAAGGTAAAAATTGTTCATAATTATAATATTGTATATATATATTAGAATGAAAAAAGGGAATGAAATTAATCGAAGTTTAATTATCTTCCACTTTGTTAGAATTGGGAACATTAAATTATTTATAAAAGAAGTTGAGGAATTATTATTTTTTCATTCTTTGATTTCTCACATATAACTGAGTCACTAAGAAAGTATTGTCAGTTTGAGCATTTTATAGAAAAATGCACTGTGTGTGTTTCTGAAATAAAAAGTAGAGTTTACCGACTTCTGTATGTATTTGTGATTATGTTTGGAATTTATGGTTATTTGTGTGGATAGCTATACGATTAACGGTTGGGTGAATTTAAAGGATTTGTGACTGGTTGAATGGACAAACCATAAAATAATTGAAGTGCTGGAATTTAGTTTTGATTAAAAGCTAACACGTTTTAAAATATAGGTTATTTAACAGATTAATGCATGAGGTAGGGATGAGGAAAATGATTTAGATGAGATGCACCCAAAATTAACGTGGAGAGAGGATGAGAAAACCACTCTCACAATAGTATGGACTGCCATTGATGAGGATACCTTAGTTTTAATCCTGTTCTGGGGTACTTTGAGAGATTTAATACATTCTCTTCACGCAAATGGGGGTGCGATNCAAAATTAACGTGGAGAGAGGATGATAAAACCACTCTCACAATAGTATGGACTGCCATTGCGGAGGATACCTTAGTTTTAATCCTGTTCTGGGGTACTTTGAGAGATTTAATACATTCTCTTCACGCAAATGGGGGTGCGATATATCTAAATTAAACCTTCCTCATCTCCTTGCACAATAACGTAATTATGTAATATGCGTAAAACATGACAATGACAAAAAAATTGTATTGTTAATTAATTCCTACCAAACAATGCCAATGGTGCATATAAAATATGATAGGTTTGAGTGTTAATAAAAAATAACAGAATTTTATCAATTCATAACGTATGAATTTAATATTTTATTAATTTTATTTTACGCAATCCTTCGTTTTCCCCAATACCACACATTCCGGTACTCTATGTGTATTACATTTGTCATCATCATAATCACTATGGTATTTTGTATATTGTACAATACAAAGATAGGAGACGAGGTCTTAACTGTTTGTAGTTCTTTTTAAGTAAACATTTTATTTATCTAACAGGCTGTAAAGAAGATTTATAACACGTAAGATAAATTCCTCATGCCTTAAATAGTTTCACACCAATATAAACGCTTGAAGAATATATTTTTACTAGAACACATAAAATTCAATATTAATAAATCCACATAAGTATTATCTTAAATTTCAACACGATAAACAAAGAATCACAAAATATCAGCTCTCCCTTGGTTGATTATATAAGTGTCGTTCATAAAGCTGAGAAATCCTTAGACACAATTGGAATAATTGAACAAAGTAAAGACAAGTAATATTTCTAAACTCAAGTTATAACATAAGTTAACTCACATAAAATTTATTTAAGAGGGTGAACCTCTGAATCTTAAAAACTGAATTTAATTTTTAATTGTATTTTATTATTCAGTGCAGTTACATTTCAGGTCAAAGGTTTAACTCCATGATATTTAAAATATACATTTTACTATGAATAAATTTGAATATTATATTATAAATTTTAATTCAATCTACCGCATCTTACTAACTATTTGGGAAATCCACATTTAGTTACACTAATGAGTAAGGTGTAACATACAGTAGTGGGAAACCATTTTAGAGAAATCACACTCAATACAGACTGATTCAAACCCCGACCTTCAGTCACCTTCAAACAATATTAAGTTGACGTTTAGTTCGTAATCCCACCAATACGGGTTACTTTTTTTAATTGATTATTATAATTCACTTATCTCGAAGATGAATCGAAGCAGTTTTATGATGAATTTCAACACTTGAAATTTTTTTTTTAAATTACAATTTACTTTCATAACAAAACATTAACACGATATAGGCATAGCCAATCTTAAAGAAAAAATACTTAACATATTGATATTATTCATAAAAAATAATATACATTAGAGTAGCCCTATATAAAACTCTTGACACCCTATGGTTAAATTCGCTTTTTTTTAATTTAAATAAGTGTAGGCAATAAAACTAAACCAAACCTGGCTTAGTAACAAAAGTCTAATCTAATTTTACTTGAATGAACTTAATTTAAAATAATGTATTATGCTTTGCCAAATGACTAGACCAAACTTGAAGTAATGTTACTGAATTGTAACTTAATTAGTGGACTTTTTAAAATCATACTGGACTGAACTTAAAAGCCTTATCAAGTATTCCTCAGTAGAACTAAATTATTAGAGTTAAATTATAATTTCCTACATTTTATATTAGTTTCATTAGGAATAGTAGTATGGATATAACTTAACTGGACCCAAGTCCACTAGAATTAAATTTATAAAACCAGAGCTACAATATACTTACTAAAAATTATTGCAAAATGTCCTTATCTTTAAAAAAAAAATTTGCCTTAAATTACATGTGCATAATTTCATAAACCTAAGAAATATCTCACAAAAATGAGGCGTAACCGCACAAGATTAATAAATAACATCACAAAATCAACACATAATTTAAAATGACTAAGAAATATCTTCAAGACTAAGGTATAACCCCACAAGACCTAACTTCAAAACACACAGTTCACGAGAACTATCCTAGTAAAACTAGCTAACATAAATATAAAACATTATATGACCTATATTAAGTGCTACTTTTAGTTTTAAATTCACTTAAGACCATTAAAAATATATCTCCACTTATGCTACGGGATTGACGTGGGCTATTGAGATGATAATGTGGATTTGTAGCCCCTTTTCGTCCTCCAGGACAAAGGCAGGCATACAAAGTTACAAAATAAGGGGAGAATGAATACAGAATGAGCAGATAGGACTATTAAAAATGAATATATTATTATATAGAATACCCGCTCATGTTTACAAGCAACCCATTTTTCATCATTGCGGTAAACCAAAACGAATAGACCAGAAAGTTATGAATCAGCAAATTACTAAACAATATTTACAGGAAGGTGAATACCACTTAGCTAAATTGAAATAAAGTTGTAGTCATCAAGTCGGAAATAATAGATAAACTTGGTTTTGTTAATAAATAAAGGATAAGTAATAACAAAGAGGTAAGCATGAAAAATGTATACCAAAAGGATATATATATCTTAGTTTTATAGAATTCAATATAAATTGATTTGAAAAAAGGTATGATGAGAAACAAATTAAGTAAGGTAATATTCATCGAAAACAACTCGAATATTTACGTTACAATATTCTCTCTATTCTATAAACAAACATCACATGTGTTTAGTCAAAAGTAAAAGTGAATAACGTTAGAAATTTACATCTACATTGCCATTAGTCGAGAGGACTTGGAATAGCCAATAGCATTTCATTCCCTTAATTTCCCCAAAAGACTAATAATAAAATAATTTATTTTAAATATAACATTTTCTAAGTCAACTTCCCATTATTAAATTTCTATTTCACTATTTGGGAGGATTTTTAATATACATTAGTAGTGCTCATAGAATAAATAATAACATCTCTCTCCTGAAAGAACTAACTGATTTAGTACAAGATTTAACATAATATAAACTTGAGTCAACTAGACTCCCTCCCCGTAAGTTTAATTTCCAAAGAAAAAAGTATTATTATCATAGCAAAGAAAATTAAGGCCGAAAAGGAATTTTGAAATACGAATAGCCGAAAATTAATTTAATTCTTACATTTTAAAAGACGTAAATGTGTCCAAGAATGATATCCTGCTAAGAGTGAAGTATTCTCCGATCTCCTGGTGGTATTTATTTGGAGTAGTTTAGTGTATTTTAGGAATTAAACGTTGTAGCTATGATAAGACGCTACAGCTCTTGCCTCCTTGGCGCCAGGGTTTCTCGGGTGCATGCTGGTACTGATTGATGTGCACCCTGCATGATCGAGGCTGCCAGATCACTTGTTCTTCACCAACAACATGGGTATTCGGATGCTGGCCTCGATGTTCCCGTGAAGATCTTCAACCCAATAGCCCAACAGCTATCTCACGATGGCTCCTGATGATTATATTTCTCTCCCCACAGGGTTCGTTAGTTCTCCCAAGCCACGACACAAACCCAAGGTCCATCCCCTTCCTAGGTTCGTATCCTGCCATGTTGTTACATTGGAACTCCACGATGCGGGAGAAGTCACCAGAGGACCAATTAGACTGCTTGCTATACCATCAGAAGCTCGCCTGGGCCTCCATCTCACCGAGTTCAAATGTCTAGTCGATCCATGCTTGCCACATACCATGAAGGGATAAGGAGTGGATTATATCAGGGGAAGATATCCTCTCTGAGCTGCACAGAAAAATAATACACGCACAGTTCCATGTCTTTCATACTATCACTACACATGCTTTTTATTTCGTATGTTCATATCCAGAAAATATTCCTAACATATATACTTGTACGCATCATAAGTCGTATTTATGTCTCTCTTCCCTCTTTTTTTTATTTTATTCATACCCAATGTCACCAGCACTACACATAACACAATTTTCTTCTCAGGCCTGAGGTGGACAATTGAATCGTTCCTTTCTTGGAGATCTCTCTGGACGAAAGTTTCTTACATAAATATATATACCACTAACTTCAATCCCTAAATTTATAGGTTGTACAAAGATATTGACTACACTCAAGACACATACAGACGGTACTCCGAAGTGTAACAAGGGGACATTATATAGATGAAAACAGGGACTTACATGGCGACTCTTGGCAGTATTTGTTTTAAATCACTTACATGAGCCCTCCTGGAAATATCGTCGACTTCTACATTTGTCAGAAGGACAGTTATGAGGATGAGAAACGATCTTCTCAATGGTGGAGCTCTGTGGAAAGTCTTTGCACGGAAAAGTATCTCCAATTACATTGGGAACTGGGATCCTACATTTATTATATGCCGTAGCAGCTTTACGCTGAGCTTTCTTTAAGTTACTAAGAGCTAGCCTACACCTCTCAGCATGGAGAACCTCACTATCCTCATCTAATAAAGGGTCGATGTCTCAAATAGATAATAGGGGTGGTTTAACTCTCTCCCAAGGTAAACAGAGGCCGGGAGGAACCAATAGAATCGTGAAATGCGGAGTTAAAAGCAAAGTTGAGGAATTCCAACTATTGAGCCCACTTATTCTGAGCCTGATGATGAAAGATTGTGAGAGCAATAACTAGGTTTCTATTGAAACGTTCAACCTGATTAGGGCCAGGGTGGTATGGGCTAATAGTGATGTGTCAAATCCCCCACACGAAACACATGTCCTTAAAAACAGCAGACCTGAAACAAGGACCATTGTCACTGACAATGGCGCGAGGGGCCCCAAAAAAGTCCACACACGCCTACACAACGCAATCACAGTAGTGGTCACTTTCATGTCACGAAGGGACATCAAGAAGACAAATTTAGAAATAGCATCAATTAGTACCAAAATACAAGAATTTCCTAGTGAAGAACGGATGATAGGACCTATATAATCAACAAATCCTTTCACCCAAGGACGTTGAGAGACATCGGCCAAATGTAGCCCAACGCGGGAGTTTTGAGCTGGTTTAGCCTTTTCACAATCATCACAATGGCTAATCCATGATTTCACATCATTATATAAGCCAAGCCAGAAAAACTCTTGGCAAATTTTGCAGAAGGTTTTTAGAATACCTAAGTGACCTCTGTAAGCGGAGTTGTGAAAATATTTCAATAACATGGAGCGAACAGCAAGGGGAACTACTATATTCCTACCCTTTCCCCTATTATTAGTCACAACTAACAAATCCTTAAATAAATCAAAATATCAGACTTTTTAACCTCTCTGAATCCTCTCCACAATTTTCCTACACCAGGGGTCACTATCCTGATAATCCTTAATGGATACAAAAGATTCTGGGATGGAATGGATAAAACAATGGCTAGTAACAATTTCCTCAGAACCTACTCTGTCTTGGTCTTCCACCATACGTGACAACGCATCAGCGGTAATATTATGTTTACCAGAAATATGATGTGTGGAGAATTTAAAGCGGGACAGCCTCTACACCCATCTGCCTATCTTCCCCAGTTGCTTAGGATGATGCCCCATCCAAGCAAGAGGCATATTTTATGCCATATTTATGGTGGATAGTTTTGAAATGAAAGGACTGAATGATAAACTGTAATATCATACAATCCTGATCAAATTAACGTATAGAGAGACATCACTCATGAATCCATAATTTTTTGGATGAGCTCCATGTTACTATACAATTTCCGAATCCTCGTTAGAAAATGCAACTCTTTTGTTTTTTATTATTATTTTGAAAGTCATATGGTTTTTGAGTACATCATGGTCAAACGTCACACATAGGCAATGTGAACACCTGATTTTATATGTTCAAATGAAATTATCTCAAAAACTAATTTAGTTAAATAAAATTGTCTTATCACAGAAAGTATTCGACATTAGACATGAAACATATCAGAAAAATATTCATCTCTGTAGACAGATTGATGACGTCATCACGCAGCCCCTCCTCACGACTGTAAATTTTTAAGACTCACATTTCTGAGACACTTGTGTCATATATAAACAGAAAATATTCACCAAGCTTTTGCACTCAATGTTGTGAATAAATCCTGGTCTGGCTCTTGTACTATAAGCTCTAATCTAAATATTATGACTAACATTTGAATGTATTTCCGTTGATACCTAACCAATGAAAGCTATACTGAGTGATAAGAGCAATAACACACCTGCAGGTCCAACTAACTATATCTATCCTGGCAACAATTCATGCCATGCCACTGAAGTGATGTATGACCCTAGGCACTGGATAAACTCGGATGTATCCATGGTAGAGCATTTGCGTTCTCGATTTCCTTGTCTATATGTAAATTTTCATCATATGTTTTAATGTTTTTACTAATAAAAGACAGTAATTCACACCAAATGCTACTGAAAGTGTACAAATCTAAAATTTTCAATTTATGATCTAATTTGGATCTTTATATAGTTACTCGTGTCAATTCCCAAATGCATCATGTTTTGGATTTTTTTTTTATAAAATCCGATCCGAATAACTTACATTTATTTTTATTTTTTGACTCAAATAAAAGTCAAATATTAGGTTAAATTAAATTATTTGTATACTAGTCTGTTAAAAATTATTAAGGAAATTAAAAATTAACAGATTATTAATATTAAGAAATTCATAATATTCTATGGCCAATTCGAATAATGTAAAACAGTCCGTTAAAATAAGATCAAATAAATGGTACGGAGCACCGCACAGACTTTCTCTCTCTTTCTATAAACTCGTAAGATTTCTGAACGGAATAATGTACATTGTATGATCACCACTCCACATAAGAACATGCATAAAATAATATACAATGATATAGAATCAATGCGAAAAGAGGCGCATATTTGTCCACCTAAAAGCATTTCAAACAGTTTATTGTTTTAAAGACCTTAATAAAATGGTATTTGAACCAATTGCTGACAGCTTGGAAACTCGGATCTGCTTACGCTAATATATTAGA
>CABFWB010005934.1:0-25353 GCA_902151455.1 Timema bartmani | reverse complement strand
AGTCATGAAACGTCAAAATTCATCAAAATCTCGAGTTCGATTTTTTTGACGATCACCATACTTTCTCTACCTGTAAGATAGAGAGAAAGTAAAAAGCCACGTAGGCACCTAAAATTATTTTGGATTTTTGGATTGTAATTTAATGAGAAATGGATGCTGATTTATTTTAAAAATTAAATTATTGAAAAGTTGAGTTTTAGATTATAATTCAATTCTATCTAATCCAAATCTTGAATCTATTTAGATTTGGAATTTAAAATCCAATTTTAATATGTAAAATAAGATTCGAATGAGAATCTTAGCTATATCCAGACAGGCTTAAGATTTATCCATCACTTTAAGAAAGGCTAACACATTTTAGCCATTTCCAGGTGATGTGGCTGAAAAAAGGTGTGGACCGAGTGCGCCTGTTGACCGTGGGTCTGATGCCTTACAGCAGTGACCCCAGAGTGGGGGTGAGCTTCCAATATCCTAACAACTGGCGTCTGTTCATCAACCCGGTGAGCCGGGACGACGGGGGTGTGTACGTGTGCCAAGTGTCCACTCATCCTCCAAGAACACTCACCACTAACCTCACCGTGCTCGGTCAGTCACCTCTAATTGGCTTAAACACTCGGATTTCACTTGGAAAACTGCCATCGCCTTGGCTGAGAGCCCCTCTCACAGGAGATTAACCGGGGTATTGGACACACGATAACTCTCTAACCAGAAATCTTCAGAGAGTGTGTTTTTCTGCATTCTCCGCGTCTTGAGAACAGTGAAATTTGGATCAGTAACGTAAGTTTCTAGTTTTAAAATAACTATTTATGAATTGGAATTTGTTTTTTTAATATGGTAAAATAGTTTCACTAGTGTCAATTCCACTGTTTTCTAATGAAGACTGTAGAAAGCCACTCTATGCTGAGACTCCTAGTTCGAGATACATTACCTAACTATCATGCATTATCCATTCTGTCAGATGGGATCTCTGCTATAGAGCTTGTCACTCAAGGGATAATCCGTAACTTATATAGTTAACAAAGCAAGAACCAGATGTTGCGTCCTGGTGAGATTTTTTGTGCTCTATTTTAGAAAGTAGTGGAATTTAAACTATAATATACTAATTTGTTATGTTTTAAAAAATACAACAAATTTTAAATATAATTATTTTTAAATGAAAATATTACTAAACTGTTCCAAATTTCGTTAGGGTCAAAACGAAGAATGCAGAAAACCGTGCTTCACCGTTATCTGGTTTGAGCGTAATATTGTATATAGTATCTCGGTCAATTTGCAGTGAGATTTTCTCTTAAAACTATAGGTTTTTTAAATAAATATTTCACATTGAAAATTTACGTAATAATAACAAGCTACAAATGGTTAAATTATAAGCTAAAATTGGTTAATAATTTACAGTTGGCGTGTAGTATAAAGCATAGTGCAAAAAGTAATTTTTTAAAAGTCATATGCCAATGATTTATGTGTGTTTTAAAATAGTCAAATACCCTTTAAATTCAACGCTTGTAAAATTATTTTACCTACAGTTATTTAAATACATACCAAGCTTGAATAAAACTACTACTCAGTCCAAAGTACTTATATTTTAATAAAAAATGAAGTGACGACACTTGAACATGTTGTTGATGTATGTGCATGGCCAGCTCCGAACATTGTAATAGTGGACGAGCAAGGCCACGAAGTGAAGGACCGCTACTACAAGACCGGAAGTACCATAGACTTGACTTGTAAAATGTCTATTAGAAGAGAGGGCAGCGTCCTGGCGTGGGGCATAGACAACCGACCAATAATCTCCTCACCGAGGAGGTAAGCTTGCACAAGATGTGATAGCATCACCATCTGAATCAATGTATTTGGTGATTATTCAGGTATATATTCCATTAAAACTTCATCAACACCTAATATAAAAAAGGTTTCCTCTTTTGTATTTTTATTAATAAAAGCCAAATGCATATATTTTTCGATTTACTCTAGTATAATTTTCAAAATAAATCCTATAAACAGGTGGAAAAAAAAGAAGATATTAGTTTGTAACAAGGTAGTGAAACTTACCTCCCTTCTAATTGTAGCAAAACTTATGTAGATCCTAAACTTACATAATGTTTACTTCTCACGTTTAAAAAAAAATGAGCAACCGTTTTGAACCTAACCATTTTCTTGGTTCTGGAGATTGATGTTAATATTAGTATGACCTTTGGGGTAAAAGGAACTTCTGCTACACCAGTTGAACAGAGACACAACAGTGGTTGCGTGGTCCAACACATCACTATCGCATTAGACTATCACTATCACATTATATTGGATTTCTGGTGGTGGAGAGGTCAGAATTTTAATCCTGGTAGTTTATATTGACCTAGTTTCCCACTCTCCCTCCACGCAAACATGTTATACTACCTCTAAGCTCTACCGCAGTATATCCAGCAATACTTAATACGGTCCTTTACTCATAAATCTAGGCCTTATCAAGCTAATTAGAAAGGTAGTAAGAGCTCAACGACTTAAATAAGGACAGTTATCTTGCCTGAACACATTATGGTAAGGCTTATAATATTGAGTTATGGTATACTCTTCAAAGCAATAATGCTAGCTTGCATTACCCCATTAGGTTGTATCTATTTAGATAGTCATATAAGATTGTTACATACCGGTCTCTATTATGACATATCTTATAAAATCGAATAAAGCAATAGTCTATTTAACCGAAGTGAGATTGCAACGCTCTCCATCTCGCAACTATAAAAATTATTGCTAAACCAAGACTAGGGTCAACTTTCCTATTCATGTGTATAAGCTAAATCCACTTCCCAGGCTCAACCATCACATTTAAGTTAACTCTTGTACGTGTACGCTCATGCATGCTATTCTATATAAGCTTAGGTTTCAAAATTTCTGAATGTTTGACTCAGCTCAGGTTCGAATTATATTGATGAGTAAGCTTATAATGAACAAAGATCAGATTTACAATTTGTTTCTTCAAGCATTCTACTCAATGAATGATGATCACATACGCTATAAGTTATCGAGTATGAAGTATGGCATAATCAATGAATGATCAATAGTATAGTTCGTGACGAAGGATCCCATGACAAGAAAGTATAATGCTCTATTCCAAACAGACATCGTGTAGTTAACAATCATTACAATGATTTTAAAAGCTGATCATATACCATATAATTATAATTCATGTTTCTGATCATACATCGTGTAAGTATCAATCATGAGTTTAACCAATGAAGGATGATCATATTTAATGAAAGTACGATAGATAGTACTGAACAATGAAGGCTGATCAAATATCGCATAAATATGATGGTGGGTTCTGATTTACATCGTTTGAGTATCAATCACGATTTTGACACCTATGGGATATTTCTAAAAAGTATAAATATGGCTTTAATTAAGCATCATGACTGACCGATGAAAGATTATCATATTCTATGTAAGTATGATTCATGGTTCTGATCATTTAATGATGATCAAATGTCGTAAAAGCAGATGTTTCGTATGATCAAATATGATGCATAATTCTTATCAATTAAGGATGATCATATACCATGTATGTATTAAGCATAGTTCTGGCTAGGCATCATGTAGATATCAATCTTGACTCTGATAAATGTAGGATGATCATATGCTGTGTAAGTAGATGCATGGTTCTGATCAATTAATGATGATCAAAATTCATAAAATCATGATGCTTCGTAAATATAATATGATGGATGACTCTGACCAATGAAGAATGATAATATATTTTCTAAGTATGATGAATGACTAACAATTATGAAGCGTGGAATGATCAATGGGGGATGATCAACTGAGTTATAAGTATCAGTTATACCACTATGAAGTATGGCTTTAATAAATGCATGGAATGGTATAGTATTATGTATGATATTGAAGATTAACCATATGTGTTATTAATCTGAGGTGTGACCCTTATCGAATATTTAGCATGGCTTGAGCAATTAAGGTCCTTCAAATATGCTATAAATATTGTGTATGATTCGATGATCAAATGTATTGTGAGTAAGAAGTATGACACCCATAAATTAATATAAAATATATTATGGTTATGATGCATGATATAATATATTAATTAATGAGGTTCAAAAGCATTTAGCATTGTGTGATCAAATATGATGTATGACTCTGATCAATGAGGGATGATCATATGTTTTCTAAGTATGATGCATGACTCTAACAAATATAAATTATGGCATGATCAATGAAGGATGATCAAATGTGCTATAAGTGTGATGTATGACTCTAATCACTATTGATTAAGTAATTATCAATTATGTTATAAGTGTGATGATTTTTTAATCAAGTATTATGTATAATATAATAAAATCATGTGATTTAAGAATCTACCCAATAAATGTTGATAAAATGTATAATTAGTATGAGAGATAACTCTTATCAAGTTAATCAATGAAGGAGGCTCAAATGTGCTATAATTATGCTGTATGAATGATAGTCCGAAAAAATCTATCATCTCGCTATACAGGTGGGAGGTAAGGTTTTCCGATACATATGGAACAACACATCTACTCTTTTAAAAATTTAGACAGGCACGATATCTTGTAAATTTCACAATAAGGTATGACTCCTACCATGATTGTATCTACTATGATTGCTTCATTTTATCTCACAGTCATATTGGGACTCCGTCTTTAATAATTTATACATGTATTATATCTTATAAGTTTAACCATGACGCGAATCAAACACGGGAGGTGATTCTTACCATTAATAATTGTTCTAGTATTTGATACTTTGAATTAAGATGGCACCCTATCTAAAGTTGTATGATGTCTTATAAGTTTCCCCGGGGTGGGATTGGTCAAGGGATGACTGTTACCTTTAATGATCCCAGTCATTGATACTTAGTCCTATAATGGTACTTCCCGTTTACACTTGGATGATATAACATACGTTTCGTCCTGAATTGTTCTACTACGGTTCCAGTTGTTGATACTTAGACATAAGATGGTACTCTCCGTTTACACCTTGATGATAACTTATAAGCTTCATCATGATGGAATAAACTAAGGGATTACTCTTACCTTGAATAATTGTCTAAATATGGTTCCAGTCATTGATATTTAGACACATGATGATCAACCCTCTTTTCCACTAGGTTTATATCTTATGAATTTCATTACGACAATTTTTATGTGAAAATAGTAAGATTGTTTCAGTGAACTGCGGCCAGGGGCAATGTCTAGTCGGCTAGTGATTCATGGGGCAACTAAGCGGGACAGTGGAACTTACAGCTGTTCCATCTCCACGCACTCCTTCATTCACGCCAATGTTTATGTTTTGAATGGTAGGTAAAACACCGAAAATTTGTCAAACTCCTTACCTTTACGAAACTTACTTTTAGCTATATTTTTAAGATAGTATTGTTTAAGCCTATCATGAAATAATATATAAATATATATACTTCAAAGTTTAATATATTTTATATATAGTTACTTTAATATATATATATATATATTTATCCATAAGCTGAAAAAATATCTTACCAACATTCATCGATCGAACTATAAATATATGGTTTTCAAGCTATAAATTTTCTAAAATAGATTGATATATCTGTGAAATTATATAGTCAACATATGTTTATAGCTAGGCTGGTATTCTAATTAATGTTGACAACATTGTAATTAATTCGCTTAGCTAGTGGTGACATGATAATAAAACAAGAATTAATGTATTCTTTATATATTGAATATGCAGATACAATACTTTTGGTATCACTTCTTTTTTAACTGAGGGAGCTATCAGGGATTTGATTATTTCTTAGATCATCTATAGGGAAAATTTAAAATACAGTTCAGGCAGTTTTTGAAATATTATCTTATATTAAATGTGTTAGCGGTGATCAACAAATCTGATTTCAAAATTGTATTATTCTTTGGCTAATTCATTCAACAAATAATATTATATCACGATTTAAAAAAACACATCTAATTTTATGAAGATAAAGCTCATAAGTCAAATATGTACTTCGAAAACTTCTATGCGATACTGAATATTGCTATGTTTTTGTATAAAGATAATAATTACTAGCTCATAAATTGTGATCACACATGACAAGAAAAATTGTACCAATAAAAATTATACTACTATCTGGTATTTGTTGTCTTTAATATTAGATAATTTGTTAAGAATTATGAAGTTTAAAATTAATTAGTACATTTTAATTAGATAGGAAATATAAAATTATTAATATTTGTCAGATGTTATTATTCACATATATATATATATGAGTTCTAATATGTAAGAATTCATATAAATATATGATTGTTTACATTATTAGATCTCAAGTGATTTTATTAATTTATAAAATTTATCAAAATGAGCTGTATAAATTTACTATATAATATAAGTTGTTATAATATGTGTAAATAACGTATGAATAATCTGCAATTATATCAATAACTCTACCACAAAAGTAAGTTTCTATAATATAAAAATATAGTGTTTACCTTATCATTAAACGTTGGATTACTTTTTGTTTAAACAATAATTTGGTAAAGATTCTACTTTATATATTAGTTTAAATTAATGATCTTTCTGTTTGTCTTGTTTTAGTGCTAGTCATAAGCTATCATATAACTCGCATTAGTGGACATGAGCACTAAACGTGAAGCTCGTCTATTATGGTTTGTCGTTGGTAGTGGGGAGGTTGATGTTCGAATTCAAGCCAAGTATTCTGGGGGTGTTTTTCCTAATACTTTCCTACTCTCTCTCTTTCTTTCTCTCTCTCTCTTTCTTTCTCTCTCTCTCTCTCTTCACGAAAATGTGGGTATATTTCCTTTCGATTATAGCTCACTCATCCCTAATTCATTAGTGTAATTAAATGTGGATAGTCCCAATGGGTGGTGATACAAGTTGTAAAAAGAATAAAATCACATAATATATTTACAATCAAAACTTAAATTATGTTTTATGCATATGTTTGTATTTTATGTCTTTGTTGTCTTTATTCTAAAATCTATCTGATATAATGGTTAATCCTATAATAATATACCCCCTTTTTTTTGTGAATAGACTGTACATGTGACAGTAAAATCTACTATATATTTTTTCACTTATGCATACGTCAAGTCATGTGGTATGCAGCTTTCAATTTTTATATATTTTATCAACCCTTATAAAATTACACTAAAAATGTAGTAAAATGTTAACATTGTTGGCAGCCACCTTAGGGGACGCATGGTCTAATGCGTCACTCTAGCAATACAGTGGACTAGACCGTCGATAATGGGGAAATCGGGGTTCGAATACTATCAGGGTTTGACGTACTTAGGGTTGCTTTCCCTAAAGAATTTTCCAATCTTCCTCCACGTGAAAGCGGGTAAACCTCCTTTAAATTTCACCTTTCTCATCCCTAACATAATAGTGTAGTTAGTACGTATGCGTATAGCCCGAACGGGTAGTATGATAAAGTGCTATATAAAACCATGTTGGAAAAAAAGACCTTCTGTATTTCCTAAAAGTTTCATAAAATGCCCATTCGTAATAAAATTAAAGTATATGTTTAAACGAAACAAGTCTAATTATTTGTTTACTATCTTCCTCAGGGGAAACTCAAGCAGCAGTTCAACAAGACACGGGGGAAAATGGAGGAGCTACATATTCCCATCCAAAGGACATCCTTGTGGCTCTGGCAATGAGCGTTTTCACGGCCAAAGTTATAGCACTCTGAATGCTTACAATGATTTCTACTCAATTGAGTCAAACGTTTCAACCAAGAACAGAGCGCGTGCAATGAATGTAATCAACAATGATAGTGTGCACTTAGGAGCAATATTTGTGACTGTTAGGTTGGCTACCTGAGCACGTTTTTTGCGATTTTAGCCTAACCCAAGCTCTAAATTTATCATAAGAATTTGATGTACCTAAAATAAGTGACGTTATCTTGGAATATTAATAGGTAAGGTGCCAAATTAAGTCGAATTAAGTGAAATAATTGACCTCTATATTAATTTATGTAAACAAAGTTTCTATACAATCTTATCGTTTATTAATCACTTACAAGGTACTGAAGGAAAAACTGATAAAACTTTGATAGTAAGAAAACTGTAAATGTTAACAGTGACCTCACAAGACAAAAGTCAGTGGTAGACAATTTGCTCGATCGAAATGTTCAGTAGAGACAGGAGCTCCTGAACAAGGGTGGTCGGGCGGCTTGAGTCCCCTTGTTTTAATCTTATTGGGCTAGTACTATCTTAAATCCCTCCCCCCAACATTTCCCAAGCAAATTCAAAACCCATGTATAAACATACATCTGCTACCATCAGTTTAGTAATTTTAATTAATAAAGACATAAATTTATAATTAATTTAATAGAAAACTGAAATGCCCTAATTTTGCCGTTTATTTTTCTCACATGAAAATAGCTCTTTCAAAAAAAATTGAGTAGCTAACACTAGACCTAATTGTGATTGCCTCAAATATAAACAACACTAGAATAGTAAAGCCGAAGGGTAATACTTACTAACCTTTTTGCCACAGATAAGAACAGATTGAAAAATATTCATATTTGAATTGTAAGTATAACTTTAACACGAGAAGGTTTTTCTACCACAATTCAAATTTTATTTTTGCCATTTATCTATCCAACAAAATAAAAAAGCTAAACGTCGATAAAATTAATAAATTAGCTTTCTTGTTGTGGTTTGAATAAAATATTGTATTATTTTTAAACCTACACTAAACAGTGTTGTGATAATATATTTGATTTTGTATTCATGGTTTGTAATAAAAATACTAAGTGTGTAATCTAGTTTAAAGGTCCATTATGATGACCTCTATAAAATGAGTCTTGATATAGTAATACGTTCACTTAGCTTATCCTTATGCTGGGATCACGATCAACTTAACGTTAACTTAAAGTTAACTTAACGTAACTTAATGTAAAGGACCTCCTCGTGTTTTTAAATGTAGGCGATCACAATGCATTTAACTTAACGTTGACTTGCAGTTAACTTAACGTAAGAGATGTCCTGGGAGGTCTTTTACTTTAAGTGAACGTTACTTGAAGGGTATCACGTAATCTAGCCAGCCAATCATTATGTGAGTGACGTCATCTGGGATATTTAGTAACTCATTTGTTGGTATTATGGCCAATGTTTACTCTTTAGCGTAAGTTCTAGTGATCAGACATTGAAACAAAATAATTAAACTAAAATAGTAAAGCTAAATTTATCAAAAAAGTTTAGTAATATTATTTCGATTGAAATCTGTAAACATTCACAGATCATCAGTGTAAAAGTAGTAGAAATCACAGATCATACTCGAGAATGAAGATATTTGGCTTGAGCTGTTACGTTAAGTTACGTGGATCGTGATCACACATACGTTAAGTTAACTTTAAGTGAACGTTACGTTAAGTTGATCGTGATCCCGGCATTAAAGGTAGCAGGCATGGTTCAATTATGGCGTAGCCTATAAGATAGAAATATAGTATGGGGTTAGCTAGTGGAGAGCTATGGGGTGCAAACCTTTCACATTTCCCGGAAATTTTCTTAAGTTTTAATATTGATCGCCAAAAAGTGTTTAAAGTATCCAGTTTGTGAAACTATTTATCTTAATTTAACCCTGCAATCCGATCTTCAGAGATAGTAGTTTCATCTAAAAGCATCCAATTTTCAAAGATATGTTGGAGCTAGACCACTTCAAATAGCTTCTTGAGGCGTCTAATTTTGATAGTTTAAAAATCAGGTGAGGAGCCGTTTAAATAGCTTTTTTGGGCAGCAAAATCTATTGAGTAGAACCACTAGATAATTTCTATGGAGTCTAATTTATAAAAAAATCTGATCTGGCGCTACTTAAAATAGCTTTTAGAAGCATCAAATTTTAAAAAATTTGTTGAAAGAGAACTACTCCAAATAGCCTCTAAGATAATCCAAATTATAAAATAAATCGGGGGATGTATATATTCTTAATCCTCCCCAAATTAAATTATCATCACCCATGAGACACATATTAGTCTACCTACCTTTCGGGGCAAATGGAGTGTACATGCAAAACAGAGAAAACCTGTAGAAGAGAAGTAATTTTAGTGTGACATGAAAAGTCAAGGATGTCAGATAAATTATAAAATGTTGCAGAAATTTTTGATTTTTTTTTTTCAATAATTTGTGGAATACGAAGCAAAGAACATTACCAAGTCAAAGCTATTAGTTCTAATCCCAATTAATGTGATTTATTGATTATCTTTGTGCCAAGAATTTAATAGAAGGCGATGAGAATTATGAGACTTTGTATGTATATCTTTTATTATAAAATAGGTGGGAAAGTACATATTCTTTGTCTGTAAAACTTGGGGAAGTAAAGGAATTTTAAAGTGTGGGCCTTATTAGCGCTGTTTGAAAGTGTGTAAAATAAGTACATTTTATCTGCAGAAATCAGCTGTGTTAGAAAATTTAATCAGCCGTTACCCTTAATAATATATTTCAAAATGAAAGAAAACCAAAATGTAGCGCCAATGTTTAATCATTAGCCTTAAGTTACATTATAGTGTGTAGGGTATATGTCGAGAGACTCAGAATAAATGTAAAATATGATAATAAAAGTATTACGATGGGATGTTTTGCGTAACACTAGTAAGTAATAACTGACTTGCAATACGAACTATCAAGATTGTGTTTTTACTACTATTTCAAAGAAACTCAAAATAACTTGTAGAGGCATCACATTTTTAAAAATTTGACACCAAATAACCACTCTAAAAAGTTAATACAAGCAACTAACTATCTAAAATTCGTCAGGGGAAGATCCCTGTATAGCTTTTAGAAAACTGCAAATTTTAAAATATTTCTGGGCCAGAACCCCTCCAAATAACTTCCAGGGGAGTATAATTTTCGTAAATTTTTCCAAGTATGGGTCATTCCATGAAAGTTCCGAGGGAATCCAAATTTTGGGAAATTTGTGAAGGTGGGCTTTAAATCCCCCTTTTGCCCTGGGGGCCAATACGTTAAAAACTTTTTTTTTTGCTAATCACTCTTATTACCACCACTGGATAGTATCATTACCTATAAAATAAAAATTTAAAATTTAATTTAATTGCTGACCGAAAACAGTTACCATGTTCTTCTCCACCCAAGTTTCTAATATGTCGTTATTATACATAATGACAAAGAAAGACATAAAAAAAGTAGGCTTACTACATGTGAAAAATAAACCTCCTTCAAATATCTTCAAAAGTCATCCAGGATCTAAAATTTTGCCTCGTCAGGACCTCCAGACCCCTCTCATTTGAGACCCCCCCCCCACTTTCAAAGAGCTTCCAGAGCCCCTATTTAGAGATACAAACGGGGCCTTGCACACGACAGACTAAAAAGACGGATTTTCGAAAAAGATGTGACACAGACCCTATTATCGGTTGCCTGTCAGCGGTGGACAGGAAACCCGTATTCATGCGTAGATGTGTACATGAACTACAACTAAATCTGAACGACAATTTTTCTAAGTAGTGTAAGAGGTGCGTGCGCAGCCCAACGTGGTGTGTAAAATGTCAGTTTGGACTTTGGCGAGTCTAGTATAGCCACGTGCGTTTTCTTTTGACGTGAATACGTCTTTAAATTTGCTACCATACGGGGGCAATCCAAAAAACCTAATGATAACAAAATGGGGGGATACAGTTTGGTGTTGTAGTTTCGAATCTTTCCTCTACATCCAAAATTAAATTATACCACTGGATAGCTAAAGGATCAAAGAATTCATTACGATAAGCGAGAACAGTGACGCATCGCGCGCGGTGGAGGGGGAAGCGCCGCCATTTTGAGGTTATTTTGCTGCGTATCGAGATTTGCAATTAGTATAACTTTTGACTCGGAGAAGCTACGATGTTCGTTTGAGTTTTAATCGTCAGCTGTCATCAAAATCTATCGATTGTATATAAAACATTAGTTTAAAGTAGTGACAGGGAATATAATAAGGTGTTAGAATAAAAATATATTATCAAAAATACAATAATTATAACACAATAATTATTTGTTTCCTTGCTTTTATCCTAAATACATAAATAAAAATATTTTATTTAAAAAATATAATCCGTTACATAAACGAATTCACGTACAACACGCGGCCGTGTCCATGACATAGCCACACCCCATTTATTTCCAAAATTCCGCTCTTTATTTAACCCAATACTGCCTATCTACCGTCTTTTTGCGATTTATTATCAATATCACCGAACATCTCAATCTTTGTAATTGTATCAGCACTGAATCTTCCATGGTACATATCTAAATACTCCACCACAACTACCGAGAAACTGACAGCGATCGGTTACATGTGCAGCCGCTAGTTGTCGGCCTCAGACGTTTGACAGCCTGTCAGTTGTGTGCTGTGTCTTGCCACCGAATGTAATGCGAAATTGTCAGCCACTGACTTTGTTGTGTGTGGTTGCCCTAATAATTATCATAAGTGGTGTGTTCTAACAGCTAATATTAAAATCAGTTTAAATTATGACCAAATTTTAAACTACTACAGCTGTACGTAATTGTACACAAGCTGTAGCTTATTGTGTGTGTTAAAGAATTTGTAATATATATTTATTAACTGATAGTATTAAATAGCATTTATTTGAAATAATTACGAAAATATACTTTTTGTCATTTACACTGGGCAATAAAAAATGTATTATTAAGATAGTTAAAAAAAGATTACTCATGAAGTATTTACAAAGGCAATTTTAATGTTTAAAATTATACAATTTATTATGTATAAATTAGAAACTCTCCTGTTTTGTACCATTAAATGTGTATAAATCCTTCAAACATATATTATATTTATGTGTTTTATTTTCAGTCTCTTAGCACCAAATCATTAGAACAAAACCTATCATCACTTATTCTTACTGCATTTTAGTAGATTTTGTGAAACACTCATAGCCAGCCTAAAAATCTCTCCTTGAAATAATACTGAGCCCCTGAGAATGGTCATAATGAATAAAGCTCCTAGGGTTGACATAAGTAGCTAATAAAAGTCGGTTCTAGGCCAGAAAAATTAGTAAAATGGTAGCCATCCTCCCTCCTGACCTCAAGAAACCCAACTTGCTCCTTCTTACCTCTCTTCCCTCCATACCCCACCACCACTCTTACCCTCATCTCCTCCTACCTTCCTTCCTTCCTTCCTTCCTTCATCTTATTCTTACCACCACTTCTACCACATCCTCTTATCATTCTGTTCACACCCTCCTCCACCCACCTTATTTCAAACCCCACAGCCAACTATTTTAACCCATAGTGGTATCTTCCCTACGAATGGTGATACAACTCTCCTTATTACCTACGCATGTGGCACTAAAGTTACCAGGGTCATGATCCATAGTGGTAAATACCCCTTTAAAACTCCACTCCAACATCCTATCCCAGTCAACCAACCCACCTACCACCACTCCATTCATCCACCTAAGACATGACAATCTCTTCCACTAAAAACACCTTAAACTTCATGGTCATCCCATGTATACATACAAACATGCATGCCATAATAAATACATATCATCACCAACCATACACACATATACATACCATAATACAAACACAAAAATAAGATTGCCTTCCTACATTGATAAATAAACCAACACATACATAAATACCATCATATAAACATACATATATACATATATAAGAAAGTTAAATATCATTATATATAATTATTTATATTATTATTAATACCTTCATACATAAAATAATACACATAAATACATATATATATATATATATATAGTCATATGTACAAACAATCAAATATAAATATATCCTTCTACACATTTACATTTATATACAAAAATGCATACTTAAATATATATACATACCATCACACATATACATACATATACAACCCATCATTCACACATACATATCATCATACATAAATACATAAATACATACACACATACATACACACATACATATGTATACATTCATATACAAGGCGCACCTTCAGCAACTGCCAGCGCAAACCAGCGTATTGGTGGAATGAGGAAATCGCGGAGCTGCGTGACAAATGCCTTCGCGCCAGAAGAGAAGCACAATGAGCAAGAGGTCGCCCGACTTACACGGCAGCCGGGGAACGCTTTACCGAGGCCAGGAGAGACTTTGGCAAAGCCATCAAGAAGAGCAAGAAAGGTGGTTGGAAAAGACTGTGCAGAGAGGTGGATCAAGATCCTTGGAGCAGACCCTACAGGATGGTCATGGCTAAGCTGAAGAGTCAGGGCTCAGCTTCACCTTCATGCCCGGAGTTCCTGGAAAAAATTGTGAGAACTCTCTTCCCACAACAGCAGGACTCCCTACCAATGGCCAACCGTTTTGGCGAATTGGGGCAGATACCACTTATCACGAGGGAAGAACTGTTGAAAGCCGTTCAAAAAATTGGAGACACCAAAGCCCCAGGACCAGACGGAATTCCGAACGTGGCCCTCAAAACGGCAGTCAGAGCGAGGCCTGACCTATTTCTCTAGGTCTACAACACCTGCCTTGAAGAGGGAAAATTCCCGGATCGTTGGAAGAGGCAGCATCTGGTCCTCTTACCAAAGGGAACAAGCCACCGGAGCAGCCCTCATCCTATCGACCAATCTGCCTCTTGGACACAACTGGCAAGCTGCTCGAGAGGATAATTGCGGTCAGAATGGAGATTTCCAGTGAAGGACCCCAAGGCCTCTCGGACAACCAATACGGATTCCGTAGAGCCAGAGCCACGACCAATGCAGTGGACAAGGTGGTCGGTATCGCTCGTGATGCAATCTCAGAAAGAAGCTGGACTAGGGGCACGAAGGAGTACTGCGCTATAGTGACACTAGATGTGAAGAACGCGTTTAACTCAGCTAAATGGAGTTGTATCCTCGAAGAACTTAGAGCGATGGAGGTTCCAGCATATCTTCGGAGGCTTATCGCTAGCTACTTCGAGAGAAGAGTCTTGACCTATGACTCGGAGTCAGGTACAAAATCGTACTGCGTCACGGGAGGAGTCCCCCAGGGAGCAGTCCTCGGGCCACCGACATGGAACATCATGTACGATGCAGTGCTGAGACTCCCGTTGCCGGAGGGTGTTACAACTGTGGGATTTGCTGACGACGTGGCAGTTGTAGTAGTCGGTAAATTTCTGGAAGAAGTGACGTGCAAAGCGAACAGAGCCATCGCTACCATTCGGCAGTGGCTCGCTTCTGTTGGGTTACAGCTGGCTGACCACAAAACAGAGGCTGTCCTTGTGACAGGGAGAAAAGTCCGGGAGACTATAACCCTGGCAGTTGGGGAAAGCGACGTCACTTCTCAGCGTTCGCTTAGATACCTGGGTGTGCAAATCGATGATAAGCTACGATTCAATGAACATCTTCGAATTGTCAGCCAAAAAGCATCACGAGTTGCAAACACGCTATCGGGCATCATGCCTAACATCGGAGGACCCAGACAGAGCCGGAGACGCCTTCTCTCCACGGTCATCAGCTCCATCTTACTGTATGCCGCACCAATTTGGTCATCAGCTATGAACGTCGCGTCATATGCTCACATGATGACCAGGGTCCATAGGAGAATTGCACTTCGTGTCGCGTGTGCATATCGCACAGTGTCGGGTGACGCTGTGTGCGTGATAGCAGACATGGCGCCAGTCGACCTCTTGGCGGAGGAGCGAAGCAGAATTTACCAACGTATTCGGACTCCCTCCGAGTTCACGAAAGCCTCCATTACTGGGGAGGAAAAGAAGAGAAATTTGGAGAAGTGGCAAAGTCGCTGGGACTCATCAACGAAAGGCAGATGGACCCACTGCCTTATTCCAGACGTGACGCGCTGGACCAGCAGGAAGCATGGAGAGACAGACTTCTATCTCACTCATCTTCTTACCAGCCATGGATGCTTCAGGTCATATTTGGAGAGGTTCGGTTTGGACAATTCACCATTTTGTCCAAACTGTCCTTGGACCGAGGAGACTGCGGAACACGTTTTCTTTTCGTGTCCTCGTTTTGCTGCTGAGAAGGAGGAGCTAGATAGACTTCTCCAATTACGATCAACTCCAGAAAACCTCGTCAGCCTGACGCTGCTCAATGAGGACAACTGGAAGGCCGTAGCGGACATGTCTTCGCGAGTAATGAAGAGCCTTAAGACAGAGTAAAGGGCAAGGAGAAGATTACCTTGATGACAGCAATAACGAAGTAGGCAGTTGGCCATTCAGCCCCACGCGAAGTAATACCTGATGGCCGTCCCGCGCGGGGTGTATTGGAGTACACTCTTGAGGTGTGGTTTTAGTGGGTAGGGTTCTACATTTTGTAGTTCAAATCTAGAGTCATCTTCTCTAGTTGAGTCCCACAGTCCTTCAGAAGGATCTGAAGGCTCCGTAAAAAGGATTTCCCACCTCAATATATATTAAAAAAAACATATATACAAACACACATACATACATACCATACATAACAAACATACCATACATACATACCATATATACATTCCATACACACATACATACCATCAAGCATACATAATATCAATCATACATACCATAATCATAGAAAGATAGATATATATATATATACAAATATACATCCATCTATAATTATATACATACTATCAAGCATACATCGATTCATACATGCTATAAGATATACATACAAACACAAATGAGCATACCATCTAACATATATACAACCCCATGTACATAAATAATATCAAACAAATATATTTATGAACAGCTCTAGGAATGGAATGAGGAGGTGAAAAAGTGTGGAATGAAATTTATTATGGTGAAAAGTGAAGTGATGGTGATGACAAGGCAGAGAACAAGACCAAGAAAGGTGATAAAACTGGATGGAGTAGATTTGAAAGAAGCAAAGAGCGTGGAGTATCTTGGTATTGTGATTGAGGCAAAAGGGGGCACCAGACAATATATAAAGGGTGGGATGAGGGCAGCAGGGAGAGGTTCTCTACAGGTATGTAAGAGACCTATTGTGGAAAAGAGAAGCGCCCCTAAAGTATAAGGAAGTGCTGTATAGAGCATACTTCATACCCATAATAATGAATGCAGCGGAAACTTGGACTTTGGATAAAAGAGAAACCATGTGAATAAAGTTTTTGAGGAGCATTCTAGCTGTCACCAGAAGAGATAAAGAAGATGAAGAGATTAAGATTTAAGGGCTAGATTTGGCGTACAGGGGGTACATGAGATAGTAGAGGAAGCTAGGATGAGATGGTATGGACACATAATAAGAATGGAAGGGGATAGGATTCCAAGAAGATTAATGGGTATGAAGTATGTAGGGAAGAGATCACAAGGGAGGGGAAGTAATTAATGAGAGTAACAGATAGCAGCAAGTTTGAAAGGGAGAGGAGGAGAATGGAAGAGAGTTGAAGAGGAAGAATGGTGAAAGGACAAAGGGAGATGGAGGCATTTTATTAAACAGACCCAGCCACTGACTGGAAACATTTTATGTTGATTTATTATTATTATAATTATTATTATTACTGTTATTATTATTATTACTATTTATTATTATTATTATTATTATTATTATTATTATTTATTATTATTATTATTATTATTATTATTATTATTATTGTTGTTGTTGTTGTTGTTGTTGTTGTTGTTGTTGTTGTTGTATTTTATATTATTGTAATGTTCAGTATATTCTGAGTTTTACATTCCTTGTCATCAGGCAAGATGTTAACAACTTATTGAGTGAGTAAAGCATACATTTTTTTACTGTATTCTTTTCATAATTTCCACTATGTCATTATTGTTGGATAAAATTGTTCCTAAATATGTAAACTCATTAACCCTGAGAAATTATATGTTTTTCGAACTAATCTTTATATTAGGGTCCCCAAATTTTTTTCTTTTTGTGATCTTACTTATACTCAGTCATTTCAACATTAATTTCTAAACCTATTTCCTATAGCCTCTAGTAAAATCTTTCTAGTTCTTCAACATCTTCCTTACTATTACTTAAAAAAACAGAATCAAAAAAGCTGCGTGACAAAAAAAAATAGGTAAATAAAATTATGTATATTGTAAAAAAAAAAACATAGCAGATACCCATTTAAAACCAAATGGTTGGTCATTTTAAAAATATTTCAAATAAAAAACATTATCAGTAAATTAGTTAACATTAAACTTTTTTTCCCTAAAAACAAGTAGGCTATATACAGTATAAAGTTTTATTTGTCATTTCAAGTACTTACGCCAGATATATATTTTAAACAAAATTACTATAGCTATTTTTAAAAATCACTCATCAGTAAACAACCGTTAAAATGAATTTTACTTACCTAAGACCTAAGTATACATTTGTCGCCACCTTGTTTCAAGACAGCTCGTGGTAAAGTGAAGGTGTGACTGAATGAAACTTTGGGAAGTTGTTTTTTGATGTTGTATAGTATCAATAATATAAGATTGTACATAAAGAAGACAAATTTGTGATGGTAGTTGTGTAAATAGTAAGAAAGTTGAGTTAGAAAGATTGTCATGTTATTAACCAGTGCTATAGTCAGTGTTCAGTGACTGGGAGGCTCATGTTCCTTCTCTACTCTTTGCACATGCCATTTCTTTCCGTATTAGCGAGGCATTCTTATTTATTCACCAGAAGGAGGTGTGTTAGTTACCCTTTAATTGTCATAGAATTAGACCAATAAGCACGAGGCAGGTTCTTCAAGTGGGGATAGTTGTTATCTTTACATGTGGTATAATTTTATCTTACTTGGCGATACGCTAACTCTGAACTAATCTGACATATTGTGAATGTTTTGTGATTCGATGTTTGGGCTACTGGCAGTTGGTTATTTCTTCTTCATTGTTGATATCACACCATGCAATTAAGTCCAAAAAACAAAATGCTGGCTGTGCAGTATTACAGTGTTATATGGGAGGTCAAACACTCCCTCAATATCAATCAATTTTAATGAAAATCATTAGAACCACTTTCAAAACATTTGGAATTGAAAAAAATCACTCAACAGTAAACAAACCCTAATTTAAGGATTAGGTTCAAAAAAAATTTTAAAAAGTCTAAAAATTTAGCTCTTAAACATCTGAATATAAGCTTGAACAAAAGCAACCAAACCGTTTTAATCTGTGATTAGGGCAGTATTCATGATTACAATACTTTTGTTTGATAAGAGAAAGTGGATTCCATTTAGTCGTCTGACTTACTGCATATACCTAAACAAAGTCCATCTTTAAAAATTATGAGAAATTTTGTTTGGCCATGGTTACTTTCAAAACTCACTGACATACACAACTTTATTGTTTATAGCACACAGAATTGTATCAGGTGATTCTTTTCAACACCGAAAGAAAGAACATATTCCATTTAAGTTAAACCCATCAAGCCCAGAATGAGCAAAATGGAGACATAGTCCCTTTCAACAATCAGTGAATCATATATTTAAAAGACTGTACAGCCATAAAACCTTATTTGGGACTATAGGCATTTTGTATTATCCTTTTTAGTTATTGTTTTTCTAAATAGTGTACTATTTACGAACCGGATTACCATGCCAAATTAGTCCAGATACAGTACTGTATACATTTTATTGTTTTAAAGAATATTAAAGTGCCATTAATAAGATGAGGTGTCTTCAAGCGGATGCCAAGAAGTGTATTAAGTTTTTTGACAGTCGCTGATTCTCAAACGACTAGATCAAAACAAATAAATTAGAAATAGTGTGTGTTCAATTTACAGTCCTGAAATATTTATTCGTCTTGGCTCTAAAGAAAATAAACCCGTAGGCTTGTCCACCTCACTGGTCTTGTGGTTAAGGTGCTGGCCTCCATTGAATAATATTATCAAATTTAATAGCCTACAAACATAATACTTCTATGGAAATTAAAACAATTTTTTTAGCACCATATTTTACTATCTGTTCAGGCTATACACAAAAACTAATTATTAATTATGTAGGCTTAGACTTTTAGTTATGTTGGAAAGGGAATTTTTTAAACATTTGGGTGTTTCAGATAACTGTTGTGTCCATAATTATTAATTTTTGTCTAATTGTTTTCAATTCCACCAAACTTTGGTACACAAAGAGGAAAGCCCAAGAACCCTCCGGTTTGTATTTCATCTTTGTCTTCCTGGTCTAGATTGAAGTGTACAAAGCTATTAATTAACAACCAATTTCAGTACAGTATGAACCAATTATTTTGACATATAAAAAGAGCTGATTTATTACATTCTAAACTTTTTTAATTTTTGAAAAATACAGGGAGAGGTATATATAAAATTCGTAAAAAAAAAATGAGGGGGAAGGGAGGGGCTCATAGTACAATAGTCTCTGCACCAATGGATTAGAAACTAAGTAGGAAGAATTTAGAGGTAATGTACCCACATTTTTGGGAAGAAAACGAGGGGAATCATTTAATAAAATCACCCTCACTATACTCGGGCAAGATTAAAATCCTGATCCCAGGTAACCAGACTATATAAGCTTGATATTTAGTCTGTGTGCCCACCAGCATGGATTACAAGGTGTTTCTCAGAATTTGCTCATCTACAAACATAGATGGTGATTGACATTTGCCCAATCTTAGATAGAGTGTAATTTTTTATTGAAATTTAATTCCCTATCTTGAAAATTATAACACAATAATTCTTAAGAAAATAGCTTAGCTTCAAATGGTAGGCTCTGCCCAATCATGGAGGTTCACTTATATTTTATTAAATCACAGTACAACGAAGTATAGCTCCACTTCAGAACTAAACTGAGCTTGGCCTGTAATTATTCAAGCTAAAGATATTGAAAGTTCAGTACTAACTATGTCAGCTGTTGATAAAGAATACTTTTTTTAATTTCTGCCAATTAAATTTATCTTTCAGAAACCAACATGTTTATGTTAACTAATCTATGTTTTACTAAGTGACTAAATATCAACAAACCTCTAAAAGCAGGTTTTACAATACTAGTTGTCAAGGTTGAAATTTATTTTTTATCTTTACCTTGCCCTAAATTCATTTATATTGATTCCCATTTTGTTACTATATAATTTCAAAATGAACTCAAAGATACTTATAAGTGATGGTTTGTTGAACCAGAGGGGAAGAAGGAAATGCCACCCCTCCCACCTGGGATAAATTTGCTCTCTTTATATTTATTTTAACTCTCTTATTTCTCTGAATATGAAACTGAAAGATGTTGACTCTGGTGGTCTGGGAGTAAAACTCACCTCAGTACCTAATGTTCTTGGGTTCAAACCCATCTGGGGTCTATGCAATTTTCTTGAGCGATAATAATCTGTAGCACAACTTACTTCGGAGGGAAAGTAGAGGCGTTAGTCACATGTCATTTGTTGCATGTTAAAGATCCTCGGGTATGAGAAAATACCTTTCTCGGCAAAATTGGTAGGCCCTTTTGCTCTTGTTCATAGAAATTCTTGTGTGCTGATATAATTAGTCGATTGAAAGTGCAAGTTAAATATCTCAAATAAATAAATAAGCTGAAAGATGACTTTGCATCATAATAAAAAGATTTAAAACCCATAAATCTACAAATTTTGGTTAGAAACTATATATTTATTTGAAAGCCATAATAAATGGTGATGTGAATAAGAATAGATTATGACCGTGTCTCAAGTTCATCACTTTAACAAACAGCCAATCAGCTGATTAGTGACACAAGATCAATTAAAATATGAACAACAAGAATTATTGGGAAGTGTTACTTGTGCAGTATTAATAATTAGCTTTTAACATCAATCGTAGGGAATTGTGTAGCTTCTAAACTTTCAAAACACCTTTCTATTTGTGTTTTATACATTTTTCTTCAATTTTCTATCATTTCTTCTCTCACAAAAAATTCTTCACCGACACTGCTTAAAATAGTGTTTAATGTAGAAACAATCACATATTTATCTATTTATTCTTTATTAATTATGTTCTGGGAGAAAGTTCCCCTTTGGGTTGAAGGGCCAAGCCACTCAAAATTCACTTGTTTTTTGCTAATTTCTCTCATCTCTTAACTCTCACAAAAAATTCTTCACTGACACTGTCAGGTAATGTAGAAACAATCACATAAATATATATTTTTTATTTATTTTTATTGTAGATATTTAACATGCACTTTATGGACCAACTGATTATATCAGCATACGAGAATTTCAATGAATGAAAGGGCGTACCAATGTTGCTGGGAAAGATATTTTCACCCGCCTCGGTGGCGTAGTTGGCTAACGCACCAGTCGTGTTGAGCCAGACCACCGAGGACGGTGAGATCGAGCTTCGAATCTCGGTCGGGTTAACTGGGGTGGTTTTTCCTAAATGGTTTTCCACTCTCCCTTCACGCAAATGCGGGTTCACTTCATATAAATTCAACCTTCCCATTTTCCTAATCCATTAGTGTAATTAGTACTTAAGCGTATAACCCGAACGGGTAGTAAGACGCGGTGCTAAATAAATAATAATAAATAAAGATATGTTCACATACCATCCGGGGTTCTTGTACATACCACTATCTACATGAGACCAACGGTTTTACTTCCCCTCTGAAGTAAGTTATGCTACAGATTTTATCGCTCTGGAAAAATTCTTTGACCTCAGATGGGTTTGAACCCATGAACATTGGATCCTTAGGCAAGCACTTTACCTCAAGACCACTGAGGTTGACAACATCACTTAAATAGTTTATTTAGACTAAACTATTAAACTTACATAATATTATTAACGTCGGCCTACAATACATATGTTTTAAACATCAATACATTTCCATAATCCATTAAATTGGTGGAAGTCTAATATTGTAGAGATATTTAAAGTCCATTCGCCAGAGGAGTGGTGGTAACTGACAACTAGCAAACGATGTAAAATTGGTTTAAAGTAAAACCTAATTAAAAACAAATTATTTGTTGTGAAAGTCTTGACTGCCAAAAGTAACAACAAATCTATATATTATAGTCTTGCATATCATCTGGTTTGGCAAATGGATTCATGAGATAAAATCTGATAATTTTACCACCACTCCTACGGCAAATGGATTATACTTGCTTTCCCCATTAAAAGTTCTAAACCTTTTGAATTAAAAAATCGCAACATAATCAATGTATATTCATATTATTTTTTTATATTTCAAATATTTAAAGTTTGAATAATGCCTTTAAACACTTTAGTTGTACTGTTTAATGCCTAATCTAAAAGTATTCTTCACCCGCTTCGGTGGCTGCATGGTCTAACACTCTACTCTTGCAGTAGGCTAGAATGCCGATGATGGAGAGATCGAGGTTTGAATCTTGATCGAGTGTACCGAGTAGTTTTTTTATTGTCTAAATTGTATTTCACTCTCCCCCCACGCAAATGTGTATACACTTCCTATTAATATAACCTTCCTAATCCTTAAAGCCATTTGCGTAGTTAATATATATAAGCATATAACCCAAACAGTTAGTAAGACGCGGTGCTAAAAAAATAAAAGCATTATATCACTATCAATTGTAGTCAAATTATCTAGAGACATTTCCGTTTAGTATAGATAATCTGGATACATTTTCTTATAATAATGGCCAAATAAATGTTAGATGGGTCTTAGCCACTAAAACGAGTTATTCGAACCCCAGAATAGTTCATATAAATGTGTTTCAGATTCATCACAACTCAAGAAGTATGTTTTAAATCTACATTAATATAGAGTATACATGGTGGCCACATCAGGGAAAACTTAAAATACTAACGTAATTTGAAAACTAAGCAAAAAATCAAGTAAAAGTTAGGGAATTTACCATGAAACAAAGAAAATTAGGCAAATTGTATTCATTAAATTAAAATAAGAGAAACTTCAACATTATATTTAGTTAACTCCTCTTTAATATTGTAAACATCAATTGAGGTCAAGTAAACGAATAATCAACTTTGGACACGTTGTGTTGCTTTGATTATTTTCTTCGCCTTAAACAAGGTTACATATTGCAAAGTCAAACACTACTAGCTATTTACTTTTTGAGCGTTTTATAGGGATGGCGAAGGATAATTTGAAAGAAAATAACAGGCATTTTTTCAGAGCGAGAATGGGAAACAATTGTTACCAGGCAATGCTAGCGTCGCCTTCTACCAAACAACAAACTGGCAAAACAAAGAAAGGCGCTGACCAATTTTAACATATACTTTTTTTTTTCGACAAAAAACCTCAGGAGTGGTATAAACTCATGTAAGGATTTACTACAGGCAAGGGGACAAAAAGGCATAAATCCTCACAACATGCATATGAAGGTAAAAACCCAAGAACAAAGAACAATGTTACAAATTTAATATTATTGAGCAAGAATATTCCAATGAACTGACACTTTATCACAGTTGCTGACCCAGGAGAAATCTCTTATGGGGAGAAGCCCCAAATAAAAGACCCAAAGCAAAAAGGTAAGAATCTCCCCTTTTAAGGACCATCCTCAAATTATCTAGATGAACCTCTTACAAGGAAGTCGTCGCGTGTAAACATCTCAAGAAATAACAAATTAAATCGACGAATTATTTAAGTAACAGAATTTGAACCAAAATATTATTTGAAGAATAAATAAAAGAGTTAAAGGTTTAAAAAAATTAAATTGACAACGGCGAATATAAAGGGAAGGGTGGCTTGAAGAGCCTGAGATAAAAATGTATGACATCGCGGTGAAACAAGTATTTCTTACACAAGGAATCTATTGAGCTTGACGTCAGTCGGTCAGTAGCGGGAAGCGAGTGGTCAATTTTTGGGTTTCCCCTGTTGCCCAAACTACCCCACCAGTCATTTGAGTCAATGACCAGTATGGGTAGTCGTGGCTGATTTTTTGTGCGAATTACAGGTTGCTGTCGCAGACCCTTATCCTCGTTGCATGAACTTAACTTTATATGACTTGGTACCTTTGATTATTTGTATAAAATACATGATTAACATTGTCTGTTGCCCGACCCAGGATATCCACCTTGACAGAATCGCCAAGCTAGGTCACCTGAGAAAGGGCTGATTTGTTTTGTGAGTTACAGGCAGCATTCGCTAACCTTTATCCTCATGGACTGATAGTGAAAAAGATGGTGAAATTAATTGTGTTACCCTTTTTTTACCGTTTGCCTTCCTACTCCAGTCTTGGACGTTTGTATGACTGTTCTTCTTGAGGGTCTTAGTTCCTTAATGATTTTATGATGGGATTCTCATAGATTGCTGCACTTTGGAAAAAGGTTTTTCTTCTTTCTTGGAATATCTCGGTGAGGGTCTTGATTTTAGTCATGGCATGTAAATGTTCCGTCCTTGTCCGTATGTATACACCAGTTATTGTCCGTAGTACCTTGTTTTGTATTGTCTGGAGTTTTCTGATATGAGTCTTGGCTGCATAGCCCCATCCTACGCAGCCATAGAGTATGATTGCCTGTATTACAGATTTGAAGATCGT
>CABFWB010005933.1:4271-38649 GCA_902151455.1 Timema bartmani | reverse complement strand
ATCAAAATCTCGAGTTCGATTTTTTTGACGATCACCATACTTTCTCTACCTGTAAGATAGAGAGAAAGTAAAAAGGAACTCGGGGACAAAAAAAAATTTTTTTAAAGGACTTTTAGGGACCAACATTTTTTGCATGTTAGAGGAAACAATTGGGAAAATTAGATAATAAAGATTATTAAAACCTCTACAAATTATTTGCCAACATAGAGAACATCTGAAATGCATGTCAAATATAATATTGATTTAAATATTAGGCTAAATGGAATAAAATAATAAATATTTTAACTCACGTTCTTTATACTAGATAATATCATAATTATGAATTGTTGTGATAGTGAAATTCACAAAAATGCAATTAATTGTATATCATATTTATAGTGTGATACCTTTCGAAAACAAGGCTTCATCATAAGATGGTAACTTGTGTTTTAATGTTATAAGTAAAAAAAAATTGGTGTGTATTGCTTGCTATCAAGTCCTTATTTTCATAAGATGTCACACCAAAAAGTACAATTTGTTGGATTTTTGTTCATTTTCATTATTATTATGAAATAAATAAGTTGGCCCTATAGTATAAAACAAACTCCTGGATGGAGAATAACTTACCGGTACATTTCTATTTTATTTCTATCAAATTTTGTTTGGTAACAAATAGGAATATTCTTTACAAAATACTGGTATTAGATTACAGATTATTATAAATATTATTTAGTATCGCCTAGCTTAATGAAAGTAACAATGACAAAAATTATAACAGATTTTAGATATTGCACAATAAGTAACAATACAACTTATGGCAATGTTTTAAATTTACTAATAAAGTGAACTAATTCAATGAGGAGCACAAGTTATATTTAAATGCCCCCTCAATTTACTTCATTGGGGGCAATAATTTAAATAAAATGGCACCGAAACTCAAACAATACACGTTTAGATGTTTGATTAGTTATAAGAAAGGCAAATTAATAACTGCTAGGCCACTTACCACAACATTTTTTATTTTTGTGATAATTTTGAACTTTTTTAAAAGTTTATAGTATTTTTCATCAGTTTACAAGTAATTTTTGTCAAGAAAAAGGGACTTTGGGACCAATCTATAAAAAAAAAAGGACTTAAAGGAGCAACTTTAAAAAAGGGGACTTTTAGGGCCCACCCTTAAAAGCTCCGTCTCAGTTATACAGCCACTAATTCTCTGACTTGCCCTCGCCACTGTCCTTGGATTAATATCTCCAGTAACTGGATGTTCTAAATTAACAGATTTGGGTGGTAGGTTATTTGTTTCAGACATCTGCCTGAGCCAGTTTTGAATGCACATGCTGCCCAAACAACTTTGTCCACCCTCTCGGGCGTAATATTTAGTTTTTGCACGAACACACCAAATCTCCATACTAGGATGCCGAAGGTGTTTTCAGAAACAAATCTTGCTCTAGAAAATCAATAGTTGAAGATTAGTTCTTGTTCATTAAGTGTTCTCCTGCTGTAAGGGTTCACTATATTAAAGCACAAAGTGAAAGCATCATCTACAACAGTCACTGCATTTTCTGGTAGACCAATTGACTTCTTTTCTATTCCCTGATTTAACATAGCGTCTCTAAAAACAGCACTGTCACTTGCTCGACCATTTGCTCAATAAACCTAAAATTATAGTCATCATATACAAAAGCAAACAAAATTTTGCAGTAGGTTTCTTTGTAATTTTAGAATAGAGAACCACTATTGGCTGGGTATAATATCTCTAAGTGTTTGCCATCGATGGCGCCAGCACATTTGGGAAGTTCCATTCAAATCACTTCATTATGCGCTACCATTCCTCTTGTGTGGATGGTGCCTGAAACAAATAACAGAAATTGAATCAGAAATGTTTGTGAGTTTTAAAATTATTAACACATTATTTTCTATATTTTCAGGATGAAGGTCCTGATTATCCATCAGGGAGGGGTTAAGGGGGTCTCTTGAGGAGGTGGAAGATCATGACGATACTGAGCTAACCCAGCAATCGGAAACGTCCCACGGTGGGAAAGAAGGTCATGTCACAGACCAGAGAAGAGGCAACAGCACAGTGGAGGTGAGAAAATGTGATCAAATGGAGAAAATCAATAAGCAAAATGAAAAGATCCCAAAAATGAAACATCAGACATTTTCAACATTCAAAAATGGTGTAAGAGACTCTTTGGAGCATTTTGACAGTGTTGTTTCAAAGATGGCAAAAACAGAGGATGAAAATAGTCAGTTTGGCAACTTAGGTCTTTGGGCCCCACTTGATTTGTTCTGCTGAAAACTGAAATCCAAAATGCTATAAAAAAGATGGTTTTGAAATCTCTGCCTGGACCTCAACCTGAAACTAGCAATGCTTTTTCTTTTCTTTATCATGGATCTTACCAACCTCCTTTAGGAGATATATCAAACAATCCATCTATTTCCAGTTATCGATTCAGTTCTACGACTCCCCGACTCCCCCCGCAAGTGTCATCCAACTGAGTACATCACTCTGTTCTCCTCATGTACACATACCACTACACTGCCAAGTCCTTCTCCATCTAACCAGCTGAGCCAATTCAATAGCGCTAGTGGGAAAATTGAGGATGACAACCATATCTTAAATAGCATCTTTAATTCCTCAAAAAGGAGTTTAATTTGTATAAACCTTCATTAAGTCAATAAATACATAGTTTTGTAAAAAAATACTCTTGTTTGTTGTTTGACTTTATAAAGTTAGAATTTAATGTATTAAAGTTTTTTGCTTCTTGCTATCCTATCAGGTTATACACCTAAGTACAGATTGCACTAATAAGTTAAGGATGTGGGATTAATTTTAGAGGAAGTGACCACCACATTTTCGTGGAGGGAGAGTATAAAATCGTTTAGAAAAACCCTCAGTTCACCCGAACTGGGATCAAACCTCAATCTCCCCGTCCTATGCAGTTAAGTCCAACACAAGATTGACACGTTAGATCACTTGGTCTCTGAGGCAGGTAGTATTAAAGTAAAGCTTGAAAAGTTTAAAATCGAGTTAAACAAGTTGAAATGAAACAAGTTCTTTTTAATGCTAAATTGAAATTAAATTTGTTAAAATTAAAGAAACAAGATAGGCTAAATTCGGGCTTACCTTCAAGTATTCCCACAGCACTTGTTTGATTTTAATAAGAACATCAGGCAGGAATTTACAAATAGTGCAGGCTGGAACTCTGAAGAGCAGCTGCAATGACTCATAGGAATCCCCTGTGGCTAAGTAGCAGAGAGTTATCTCTAGTCTGGTCCGGGGTGGAAGAGCATGCCGCATCAGAGTATCTTTCTTCTGTATAATTGGAGGTACCTTCTTCAAGAGCTCTTCAAATTTCTCACACGTTAACCTTAATACTTTGCGGTACGCGATTGGGTCTGCCAATGCTGGTTCCTTAAATAGATTATATGAAGACCCATGAGATAGCCTTCGACATATCCACAATCTTTTTACTTTTTTGTTTATTCACAGAATCAAGTATATTTGCTTGAAGAGCTTGTGCACAGAGGGCAACAGTGGCTCTTATTAAATCCACATCCACTTCTGACGCCATGAAACTCAATACTGGCTAAACGCTGGTGACTTCCCACCTTTAAGAAGCATTGTGTAAACGTTTATCAGCTAGCAAATTTTGCAGCCAGATATTCGCTCAGGGAAAGCATCAAGGTGGCGTCAAAAGAAGCCAGCAAATAGTGTCAAAAGCAGCACTGTGTAAATCAGCCTTCAGGGTATAAAACTAACAGTGAAAAAACTATGTTTACAGTTCACGAAATGTAGCACTCCTTAACCTGTAGACAATCTGAAATTTGACATTTTTTGCTCATCTATAAATTGGTGAAATAATTAAGCCAAAAACTACATTGTTACTAAGGCACAGCCCAGACATAACATACAGTGAACTAAGATGATAAAAATGAATAATTATTGTTTTTGTCAGTTATATCCAACCCTAGTTATTAAAAAAAACATGTTTTCATAATGCTCAGATATAAAAAATAGAAAAACGCCCAAAAAAGCTTAAATGTAAATGTTGTGGATTTAAGTGACCCCCTATTCTTCCTTAGATTTCACTCATATAGGAATATAATTCAAAAGAATAGGCTGGGTTCATGTGGCCCCAACCCATGGGGTGAGGTGGACCACCCACATTTTTTTTCAATATTAAAAAAATATAATTAAGTAGTAGATTATACAACATATGACTCAAGTTTTAGGCCAAAAATTAATCTAGTTGGGTTTTCAAATTTCATAGATTTTTACAAAGAAAGTTGAAAAGTGGGGCCATGTCACCCCATTTTTTGGTATGTTAATCTTTTGTTTACAAATTTAGAAGTTAAAGGGAAAGTCGATACTGGTACTGAGTACTGTAAAAAAATTTAATCAACTTCCTGAAGTATTACCTACTAAGACTCTGTTGGCCCCTTATGGAAATAATACTCTTAAAACCTACGAGTAGAGTTAAATTGAAGGTATTCTGTAACAGTGTGTATACTTCCCTGGATTTTGAAATCATGTAGGCAAATGTTGAATGTATAGTAGGCTTGCATGCTTCTCTACAACTTTTTTTTTATATTCATTACTGTTTCCAGCCAATGGCCTGGGTCAGTTTTTTGTTCAAGCCATATGATTTCCACTACCGGTTGGCTAGGCCTGTCATAGCTTCATATGCCCTATAATCTAACTTAAGACTAGGACAGGCACAAAATCCAGTCCCCGGCCATTAATCCATCACTATGAAAGTGTAAACCCACATTTCACAAATGATAAATTTTTCGACCATGCTGAGAATCGAACCCAGGACCCTTAGCTCAGTAGACAGACACGCTACCGACTGAGCTAAGCTGTAAGATCTTCTCTACAACTGAAGTTGATTTAAAATAATTATTGTCTTTAAAGACATTTAAAGCCTCTGGAGGCTTAAGTGATGTTTTTACAGGCCTTGGCAAAGTATCTGGTAGAGTGAAACTATATTTAGATCCAACAGTTAAGCCAGTTGTAGAGAGGCAACATAGGTTTACCCATAAAGTGATAAATGGAAAAGTACTCTGAATTAGAAAAAAAAGGTAAAGTTGATTGGCCAAAAGAATGAGTGTCTCATTTGATGGCGATAAAAAAAAACAAGTGGGGAGATTAGGTTATGTTTGGACCCAAAAAATCTTAATGTAGCTATTAAATTACCTCAATTTTTAATTACTACAAGTGAGGATATAACTTGTTGGTTAAGTAATTAAAAAGTATTCGGTGTCTTAGACTTGAGAAATGGATTCTGGCACTGCGAGTTGGATCAAGAATCCTCATTCTTAGCCACTTTTCATTCTCCTTTGGTCATGAACGGTGGAATCGATTATGGTTTGGTATTGCTCCTGCTACTGAGATTTCTATTAAAAAACACCATGGAGATTTTGGAGAATATGAAAGGTTTTTGTCTCTATTTTGATGATATTATATCGGTTGAAAATAAGCCATCTCATGATAAAATTTTAATCGGAGTTCTAGAGAGGGTAAGAACATAAAGAATAAAATATAATCCTGACAAACTGCAGCTACGAATGTCAAATGTCATGTTTATGGGATTTATAATTAGTTGTGAGAGCTTTTGACCTAATCCAAATCAAACAAGGTATGTTACCAATATGGATAGGCCAATGAATAAGAAAGCTTTGTTAAGATTCTTAGGTATGGCAAAATATGCATCAAAATTAATTCCCACTATCTCTAAATGTATTCTTCATTTGAGGGATTTAACTAGGAATAATGTTGATTTCAGTTGGGATCAGAGCATGATTAAGAATTTAACTTAAAAAATTGATAGCTACTGTACCAGTGTTGCACTTCTATTATAATATTAAACCATTACAAATTCAAACTGATAGCTATAGAGGGGGCATTGGCTCTATATTGTTGCAAGATGGACATCCTTTAGCCTTCACATCCAAGGCACTTACAGAATCAGAACAAAGATACTCAGAAATAGAAAAGGAACTTTTGGCAGTGGTCAGCGGTCGTATTCTTGGATATATTTAATAATTATACTTATGGAAATCTAGTCCATGTTAAGTCTGACCAACGTCCCTTGGAGAGTCTCTTAAAGAAGGTTACAGCGGTTAATGTCAAGACTGCTTAAATATAATATAACCATATTATACCTTCCAATTAAAGAAATGTATATCGCCGATACATTGTCCAGGGCTTTCCTTACAGATGAACCTGCAAATTTGTCTTATACAAAGTTAACTATTCATGGTCATGAATTAATCTGCCAAACAAATATTTCTGAGGGGGGAAAAACTTGTTAATTAAAGCTATTAATGTCATGAGGATTAGGATTTAGTAATATTAAAACAATTTGTTAAGGAAGGATGGCCTGTTAAAAGAAATGTTCCCGTTAGGTTATCCAGATATTGGAGCATAAAGACTATTTGAGTGTTTCAGATAATTTGATATTTTCTGAAAATAGGTTGATTGTTCCAAAAAGTTTAGTACCTAAATATGTTTAAATTTTTATATGAATGTCATTATGTAATTGTCAAAACTAAACAAAAGCTAGGCTATGCTTGTTTAGGATTAACATGACTGTTTATATAAAGAGGTTCATACAATCCTATGGTTTGCCTCTACAGCCTTATCCCTTACCAAATCATCCATGGGAGCATGTTGGGTGTGATCTTTGTGAGTTCAGGATCTAAATTATCTTGTATGTTATTTCTCTTTTTCTAATAGGATAGAACTGTGTACTATTTTTTTTAGCATCGCGTCTTACTACCCGTTTGAGTTATATGCCTATGTACTAATTATTACACTAATGGTTTAAGGATTGGGAAGGTTTAATTTAGAGGAAGTGCACCTGCATTTGCGTGGAAGGAGAGTGGAAAACCATTTAGGAAACCCACCCTCAGTTCACCCGACTGGGATCGAACCCCGATCTCCCCGTCTTCGGCAGTCTATCCCAACACGAGAGTAGCGCATTAGACCACGCGTCCACCGAAGCGGGTTGTGTACTATTACTACTAAGGATATTGAGACAGTTATTTCCAAGTTGAAATCTATTTTTTCCAGATTTGGTATCTCGGTTGTTTTATTGATTGATTATATCACCTTTAACAGTCATAGATTTGTTCAATTAACCAAGGAGTGGAATTTTCAATCAATTAAATGTAGCCCTAGGTACAGTCAATGTAACAGTTTGTCTGAAAAAGGCATAAATGTAGCAAAAAATATATTATGATGAGCAGTCATGGTGACTCATGACACTTACTATTCTCTCCTAGAATATAGGAACCCTCCGCTAAAACATCTCGGCCACTCACCAGCCCAGTTATTGATGTCTAGATCTTTGAAGTCCAAATTCCCATGTACATTGTCACACTTACACCCACAAGTAGTTGACTATCTTTAAGTCACCAGGAAATGATGCTAGAGATAGAAGACCAAGACTAGACAGACAAGAACTACAAAACAGAACTGATGACAATGACAATGATGACAATGACACAGTGAGTGACAGGGAGACCGACACCAGTGGTATCCAGTAGCAGATATTTCGGAATAAGTAGAGGGATTGAAATTTAGGTGATAACGTAAGCAACCCCTCAGAAAGGAGAGGCAATAAATGGCCGGAATGTGACAAACACGAGTTGGGACTTGGAAGACCAGTCCAGCTGATGGGTCCTGAGGGAGCTGGGGATGCCCTAACAACCTGAAGGACCAACTTTCCAGCTGAAAAAAACCTTGAGATGTGACAACACCCAAACACAGGAGAGAACCCTAGGCCAGGTTATCCCTTCTCTTGGCAACAAGAGAAAAGGATTGAGGCAGACGAGCCTCCTGGGTCAAGATGTAAAAAGGTGGCTGTCTGGCAGCCCCCTGGTCACCCTCGGGCTTATAGTAGAGATTCCGGTGATGAACAGCTACTTAGTAATAAGATTTAGTTAATTTAGTATGGGGTAGGGGGTTAATATAGCAAATTAGGATAAGGTAGTTCAACAGTGGTGGAACTTGATAGTGGACAGAGCTCCAACTCCGATAGGGCGCCTCCCCAGGTGGCAGATAGGGGGATGCTCGCCTCCGCTGGATATACCGCTGACCCAGTGGATAACAGGATAACTGGTGGGGGAGGGTACCAGGGGTGTAAAATACCCAGGGTGGACCAACTGAAATGGTAGGGTAGTTAAAACTTTCTTATAATAAGTAGTATTTAGGTGATTAGCCTATTTGTAATCAGTTGTAATAGTTTAAATAAGAAAAAGATACATTGTAATAAAAGGATAAATCAAAATGTAGCATAGAACGGCTCGGATTTAAAGATTGTTAAGGTACCAAGCCAAATAAACCAGGGGGAAAAAAAGTCACCAGGAAATGTGAAAAGCATAGTAGTAGGCAAGCTAGCTACTATAACAGAGGTGCTAAGGAGCTGACTCCTTTCAAGCCTAGGGATCTCATTTTCTGTAAGGATAAATTAAGAGATTCTATGGGCCATTGGAGCAAGGGGGTGATTGTAAAGAACCTTCCCTATTGACCTTATTTAATACGTAGTCATTCATTCTGACAATATAATTTGTAAACATAATAGAAAGGTCCTCAAGACTCTGTTCCCTGGGAGTGTTGACAACTGAACCTAGTCAGCTTGGAGGGGGAATAATGACACAAAATATAGGCCTAGTTATAATTCTCACTATAAGAATGGTTTCACATACCCTAGTATAGGAGAGCCACATTCATCAGGTGAAATGGGGAGTGTAATAAGGAGGTTAGGTCTGTGTTACAACCTAGAGAACCCTCCTCTCTAACAACTGCAATAATGGTAACTATAAGTGACCGGGAGATAAGGCCACCAAAATATAGTGAGGATTTTGATTTTGTGGGTCTCTGATGAGAGATGTCTATTGTAGGTTTACTAGCATTTCGGTGTTGAGAATCTCTGGAGGGAGGTGTGAAAAATGTTTGTACAAGTGTTCATATGTGTAGTGTGTATAAGCTTTTTCAAGGTGGTGTATTGAGAGGTTTTTTTTTCCTAAATGGCTTCTTACTCTTCCTCCACACAAATGGGGGTGCATTTAATATAAAATTCTCCTCCCCACACCATTAAAGTGCCAAAAGACCGGCTAGGTAGTACAAAGTGGTGCAAATATTGTGTTGAGTGTGTGTTACGCTATCTAATATCCGTCTGGGCTATTCACATATTTACACTCATTAAAAATGAATACAGAAGGTGGAGGGAGTGGAGAGGAAGTGGATCCACATTTGCACAAATTTGAGTACAATTTCTCTAATCTGCTTTACTGTACCTAATACATACAGTAAAGCAAAAGAGGGACTTTAATTTAGTTATTTTTAGCACCATGTCTTACTACCCATTCAGGTTATAAACCTATGTACTAATTACACTAATGTGTTAGAGACTAAATAGGTTTACTCTTAAGGAAGTGTATCCGAATTTGCACGAAGGGAGAATGGAAAACCATTTAGGAAAAACCACCCTTAGTACACCCAACTGGGATTGAGCCCTGATCTTCCCATCTTCAGCAGGTAGTCTAGACTATTGCAAGAGAGGCGCCTTACACCATGTGGCTACTGAATTGAGTTTAAAATTAATTCTACTGTTCATTGGCTATCTTTATATTACTATGTATTTGCACCAGTCTATCAACATGGCTGGGCTATCCACATTTAATTAAGTTAGTGGAGTGGTGTAAGTAAGATTCCTTTAGAGGAATTCATGTGGAGGGAGAGTGGAAAACAATTTTACTAAAACACTCGGCATATATACCCGGGATTCACACCATGACCATCCTGTCACAGATAAACAGAATATATGAGATTGACGTTTAATCCAAGTGTCCACCAAACTTCTAGGCACTATATTATATAAAAAAAATTGTTTTTAGTCGGTGTGCCATGGGTTTATATTTTTTTAATATAAATTTATATGGTTATTGAAATTAATATGTACACTTCGCCTTGGTTGTAAGGTGGCAACTTTCTGGCTCAGCCCTTGCGGTATGCTCTACTCCATACATGATTACAAAGCAAATTGCATAGCTTAACGACCAAGGCCGGAGTTAAAGAAGGACTTATTTCCACAAACTATTCCTTCACAGTTGGGAGAGGGGATGGTGGAGGAGCTAAGTCTTTTAATGCATTTTGCCAAGCCCAAATGGTTTGGTTAAATTTTATAGATGTACATGTATATTTATAATATTTTAGATATTTATTTTTGATATTTATAGTATCGTACTCTATAATATCGTATATATGTTATATATCAGGGGTGGACACAATATGGCTCGCGAGCCGTTTGCATTTCACGACACAATCTTGTCATTATTAATAATACAAAACATATTTTTCATCAAACTTAGTAACTATAAAAGACCCAAAAAATACCTTAGTAATCGTTTGAAAGTACTTTTTAATCATTTGTCAGATTTTGCTGCCTTAAATGTGACAATAAATTTGTCATAGTGAGTAAATACAAAAACAGGCCAAATAAAATTAATAACTATAGTAAAACAATTATTATTTGACACACAATCAATTATAAACTAAGTTAACACATTTTACTTTTCAAAATTAAAACAATATTAATGTTAGGCTTTGTTTTCAAATTAGAATCCAAGTTATAGGCCGTTCAATTTAGTCACATACCTCCATCTTCCTCTATCCCTTCCACCATTCTTCTCCTCTCCCTTGCATACTTTGTTATCTAATCCTCCCATATTTTTTCCTACAAACTTAATCTCTATCATTCTCTTTGGTATTCTCTCCTTTTCCCTCATTACATGACCATATTATCTCAGCCTTGCTTCTTCTACTAGCTCAAGTATTCCCTGTACCTCTATTCTTTCCCAGATAACTTCATTCCTAATCCTGTTTCTCCTTGTGACAGCTAACACGCTACTCACAAGCTTCATTACTATGGTCTCCACTTTCCTGGTCTCTCTTACAGTCAATGTCAATGCTTCTGCTGTATATCTGAGTGAGGATACAAAATATGCCCTATACAAAAGGTCTCTTACACTGCTATAGATTAACTCCCCCTAGTGCAGTCTACTTATTAGATTCACTCTACTCTAAGTCTATCTATTTTCAATAAACCTTGTGGAAAATGTGTGAAAGAGTACCATCTGTTGTGGAGATGATAAACTATTAAAATAACTTGATATAACTACAAGCAGTCCTCAAAGATGCGACAGTTCTTATGTATTGTCCAAGAGTTCAATATATATGACGCATGGTTTTATAATGCCTCTTTTCAGGTATTTATGGTATTTTCATATATTATTAAAAGTAATACATTCTCTGTTTGGTTAGTAAATTTCATAGCTTAGTTATTTGCATTCTCATTTTTTTAAACTTCTCAAATTTTTGAGAATCATTTTAAGAGCTCAAGATGAGAAAAATACTTTTTTCTGGATTATCTCAAATTTTCACGTCTCGCATATCCCTAATTAAAACATTCCAGCAGAGTACTAACTCATGACCGCAGTGTAAAATATTTTTATTAGTCAGTATTACTGACTCATCAGTAGCCAGCAATTTACGAACTGCCAAACATTTGTAAATAAACCAGTGTAAACACAAACTGACTAAAGTGCTCATGCCTCAGTGATAAAATAACCATTTGAACTTTGTGCATAGTATAATAATATGGGTACAAGCGTTTGAACCTAATCATTCAAGTTGCCAAGTCATGTAAATTTGTACCAAACATAAAAAGCGGGGCCAGAACACTTTTACAAATATAGGGGGTTAAATAGCCCAACTCCAGCACTATTAAATCCTTTGTCACACTCGTGCTGCTTGTCCAAGGGCGTGCACACCTGCCACCATCTCCTCAGGGCCAAGAATCGCTGATCCCCTACAATTCTTTTCGTGACTGTTCGGCCCAGAGCCAAGCCCAACAATGCTCAGCAAGCTCCCCACACCGCGGCAACTCACCGAGCTCCCCTCACACTCACGGCGGCAACTCACCCAGCTCCCCTCACGCTCACGACGGTAGATTGGAGAGATCCCCTCACGCTCACGACGGTAGATTGCAGAGATCCCCTCACACTGTTGACTCGACAAGCTCTCCTCCCGCTCACTAGCCTGCCTCCTGTGAGCCAACCCGCCTTACCACACCATACTCTATCCAATGGATAAATCATGTCCAACTAGCAACTACATAAGTACCTACATCCCCATCTCATATCATCATGCAGAGGGGCCGTGACAAATTTTAATAAACAAAAGTGTAATGTAAATGGGTTAGTCAATATTCAAGAACATGGATTGGATATTTTCCTAAAGATTAGTAATAGTTTCGATGGTGGTATTTTAATACTTTCTTTCACCTACTTAAATGGCCACAGGGTCTAAAGTATCATTTTCGCAATAGACTAGGCTGCCGATGACACATAAATCTGGGTTCGAATCCCAGTCGATGCATTGAGATTTTTTTCCAAAATAGTTTTTCACTCCCCCTCTGTACAAATGTAGGTAGACTTCCTCTAAAATTAACCCTTACTCATCTTTAACTCATTAGCATAATTTTAGTATGTAGGCATATAGCCCAAACAGATATTAAGACTCAGGGCTAAAGAAAAAAAAAGTTCCAGGCCATGCCCTGGGTTGTATTTCTTAACATTATAGGAAAGATTGCAGTTGAAAAGGGGAGATGGAATACTGGATCCTCAAATTTCTCAATAATTTTGAAATGCATGAAAAATTGAAAATGTCAAGCTTTTGAAAATTTTCTAAATTATATTTTAAATTTTGTAGTAGGGAAAAGAGCCACCAACTACAAAAGATGAGCATGAGAATGGTAGTTTAAAGAAGTGTTAATTGCATTAGAGGGGAGAGATTATAGGAATTACAGTTATTAATATAATTTGGAAAACCATCCAGTGCACCAAGCTGTGATTGAAACTCTGTCTTTAACGTCATTGGAAATCCAATATATTGAGACCATGTGTGCAGGTGTTACTCTACTTTACCTTCTATGAATAAGTACAATTTTACTAAGATTACTTTTTGCATTGATCAAACAAATTTATTTTTTTAGTATACATATTACATAAGATAAAGTAGGTATTATTAATTTTCATGTGATCATATATCATACACCTAATTATGATATTAATAATAGTATATAGTAATTTTGAAATAAATAACTTACACTTTAGATTTGCTTGAAATATTATCTCTTATTTAATTTTTTTATATCCATGTAGTCACACCTCTTTAAAAACTTGATAATTTTATAAGTATATATTAATTTTAAGTATTGCTTATTAGCAGCAAACATTTCTAGTTAAAATTATTTTTTTATTTTGGACATCTTTGATTTTACCACAAGATCTCTTTTTTTTTTAAATATATATATATTTGTGGTATTTAATACACTTTCTGAACCAACATATTGTATCAATACATGGCTTACTAACAAAAACACCAAACAGCCAATCTATGGCCCTAGACCCACGATTAGGAAAGAGTAAGCATCAATTTATTCAAATACATTTTTTTATCACACTAGGAGTTGAACCTTGGTCTCTTATTTAAGTTGACATATGTAATTTACCGAGACTGTATTGGATACTGCAGGAACAAAATTATCACACTATAATGCCAAAGTACAGGTGCATAGTGAATTTGAATTAAATCATTATTTTGTTTAATTTTAAACACCGTAGAACTGGGATGGCAAAACTTTTCCAACCAGTCTAAACCTAATTAATAAATGAATTTTAAACTATTGTAATGTGCCACAACTTAATTATATTTTTAAAGAGTATTAAAAAATCCAAACTTGTTGAATATTATGAACTGTAATGAATAAATCAAACCAAAAATATACTAATAATGCCTGAAATTTAAAGAAATAAAATGTATTATTGTCAAAATGAGTCTCTCAGACAAAATTAATTTCAATAAGTTAAGGTGGAGGCAGTGAACGTTGCACTTACAGTGGAAAAAAGACAAAAAATTGATATGCATGTTAAAATCATAAACTTAAGAATCTTTTCTATATTAGTTTGAAATATTGTTGTATTTTGATAGCCAAAAATCTATGTTCAGTTCATAACTTGTCTTCAACAGAACACAAAATGCACCAAAAGATTTCTAATAGTCGACTTTGCAAAGAACATTGTGATATGACATTGAATGACATGTCTGTCAAAATCTTGACTTAAAAAAAATTATACCCTGTCAGGAAAAGTTTTGATTAATGTTTATTTTTTTCGTGTCAGCGTGCCACCCAATGGTAGGTGTGCCAGTGATTTGCCATCCCTGCTATAGGACAATAGTTAATATTTGCCGAAGGAATATGATACAATGTCCTATATGCTAATGTATATTGGATCAGGCATGGTCAAGATCTGTTGAAAATAGTTGTTTCCAATACTTTCAACTATCTTAGACTAACTTTTCAAAACATTCATATTTTTTATTTATATATTGTTATTTAGTTGGGAATTATAAAGAGATAAAACCCAGACAAGACCAAGGCTTTGATAGGAGTATAATGCTTTAGCTGCACAATTAGCTAGCTTTCTAGTGTCATGTGTTTCAATTGAAAGAGACAATAAAAAATATATATTATTATAAAGCTACCCGTACAGTATAATGTTGAAATTACAAATTAAGTGATACCTCAACTATGCCACGAGGCCAACATTGTGTCAAATTATCAACAAATTTAAGCTCTTGTTCAAAAATAAACAATTTTTAATACAATATTCTTAAATTTCCATACCTATCAAATGTATACATTCGTAGGAAAGTTAAATAAACTTGGGCTTAAAAAGTGGTTAGGTAATTAAAATGAATAAAATTATTTCTAATAAAAATAAAAGTATTAAATGAATAAACTGATAAAGATGTGTTTATAACTTTTACACTGTGTCCAGTGTGTGTGTGAAAATTTACAAACTTTAAAATTTTTAAGTATAGACATCTAATATATTCAGTTTTGTCCCATTCCATTGAAATAACATTTTGTTACTTGATTTTTTTTGTTACCAAATTATTATAAAATGTATGTTTATAAAAAAATTTGATTGGGTTGTGGAGAGAAATTTTAGATAAAGTCTACAATAAAAACAAATTACACAAGTTTTGATGGTCTTAATATTTTTTTAAATCTTATAAAATTCAGATACGTTCAAAAAGTTGTCTCTCCAACTTTATCAGAGCATTTTAAGATGTTTGTAAAGTTTGATAAAAATATACATTTTAGGTTAATTAAAATTAATAATAAATGATTAGTCACCCAACTTTTAAAAAAAATACCTTGAGAGTATAATTTGAAATATAAAATATAATTTTAAAATAAACTATAAACTACATATATATTGTTACAGGGTATCCATTATATTATATTAATATGCCTAATATATTATGTAAAAAGTAGAAATTCCAACAAGGCTGAAAAAATATTTAGGCCAGTTGTGAAATTATAATTAAACTTACTTCATAACTTGTTTCACACAATTAACAACAAACTCATTTTTATACGCTTCCATTTCTAAATGATTTCCTGTTTTTTTAACATCATTTAATGATTTTTCCAAAAAGATGACTGCTTCTTCAGAGAAGCGTTGACCTCTTAAATTTGTTATTACAGAAGCATCTCCATGAAATCCACTAGCTGACATAAATCCAGGCGGAATTTGTAGTGTGATGTCTTCTATTATTCCGTTGTTTATGTCCAGCTTAATTCGCAATTCTTCATCAGCCATACTATCTTCAGTGAGCTCTTCTGGGACACGAAAGGAGCGTGTCACCTGGAATTTTGGAGTTTTCCCGAAGCGCCAATCCCAGCTTGCCAATTCTTCACGGGACTTCTCTAAGCCTATGACAAAAAAAAACCTCTTAAAATTGTAATCTTAAATAATCACTTCACAAATGTGTAAGAAATTATCAACTAAATTAACCACACTTATAATTTACATACCCAAATGAAGCATAATGTAATAAGTGTTGTATTATATTTTAATGTTCTGCAAAAATGCTTGGTGGAAATTTAGATAACATAAAAAAATATTTAATTGGAAAGGGATTGGGTTTTATTTTCAAATAGTAAAAAATGTTAGTAATCAATAATCGATGTTAGAGTAAAAATAAATCACTTAATAAAATTAATTACTTTTATATAGTTACAAGATTAACTTATTTCCAGGTTATGCAGAAAAATATGTACAAGTAGGAATTTTCTTTCAAATACATTTTTTATCTGTTAGCATTTTAGTGTAACAACTTTTTTTTCTAGATACCATAGCTAAATGTAATAATGCAAGGCCTATGTTTATCAAATGTATGAAACTGGTCTTAAGTTATATTTTCATAGTACCTTCAAGACCTATCATATTTTTTTAAACTATTTCATTTCATAATCTTTAAAAGAGTAAACATTTGGAGAACAAAATTAAAAATTAAAAATTATGGAATTATCTATTTCGTTATATAGAGTTTTTTCAAGCATTGCATATTACTACCCGTTAAGGTTATACACTAGAGTTTTAATTATTCCCAACTAGTTCAAAAGTTATGTTTATAGTAAACATGACAACATATCAATAAAGAAAATACAACAAAGGTAAATAAGATTAACTGTTTCAATATATGCCTGGAATGATGGAAAATTTAGTTGAAAAAGGTAAATATTTTTAGTGTTGGTGAATTATAAGGGGAAACAAAGACTAATTAATATTTCCTTTAGTTTATTTTCTAATCAAACTCCATAGTTACGTTTTAATAAAGGTATGCATATATGCAATTTATATAATATTTTATTGAAGTTGACAAGTATTTCTAAGATATGTCCTTGGTCAAATTATTAGAATGATGTGCCACAACAAATAGGACTACAGATTTTGTTAGAGGCATAAACAATAAGAAAGACAGTAAGTTTGATAGAACCCGCTAGCTTTGGTTTCAAACTAACTGTAAAATAGGGTGACCAGGGTGTCCAGCCAAACCATATTTTGAAATTCCCTGACTTTTCCAGGTTTTCCAGAACCAATTTACAACTTTTCCAGTCCCTAAATTAAAAACACTATTTTATTAAGATCACAACTTGATGCAATAATATGTTTAAACACATCCACACTCTGAAATTGTGACACTCTATGAAGGATTACAGCTTAAAGTGATGGGTTCTTGGGTAGAATTTAGTGAGATCATATTGAAACATTAAAATATTACTTTGCACAAATAGAGTTTAAAAATAAAGACGCGAAGTAGAAGGATGGAAAGATGGATGACAAACAAAAAATCCCATATTGACTTTGAGAATTAAAATTAGTATGTTCAACTGTATTAAAAGATATTGTGGTGTGTATTAAATCGTCGAAAAATATCATTTTTACTAGTGTAAATAAAATGTTAGTATTTTTTTAGTGATTATGTGAAAATTCCAGAAATTTAATTAAATTTCCTGACTTTTCCATGACTTTTCCCTGACCAAGCGAATTCCCTGACTTTTCCCTGTTTTCCAGGTCGCTGGACACCCTGGTGACCTGGTGGTCTAGGGGTAAGGTGTCAGACTTCTGTGCTGAGGGTCCGGGGTACAATCCTCGGTCCAGGGACAGCTTTATCTGATTGCCAAACCCTTCCTTCACCTCTGACAAGATTTGTATTAATCACAACTTGTGAATGTGAGGAATGCCAGGCCTCTACCGTGGTTCGGATTCCACGTTAAACTGTAGGTCCTCCATTTCATCTCACAATCACCCTACCATTACACATTAGCGTAAGTGTGTATAACCTGAACGGGTAGTAAGACGCGGTGCTAATAATAATAATAATAATAATAATAATAATAATAATAATAATAACTGTAAAATACCCCATAAAAACAAAGTCACTTATAGTAAGTGAATCACTGGCTGTTAGTTTAGCTCTAGCTCTAGATTTGGTCCAGCAAATATTAAATTCAGATAATTAATTAGTTTTATTTTGTGGATACCCACAAGAATATGGGTAGTAACATTTACAGTCAAACTTCCCAGACTTTAATCTTAAATACTCATGAAAATAAAGAAAATTTTGGTTAAAAAAATAATTTTAAGACCATATATTTTTAAAACTACAGTGCAAATTTGTATTACTGTAATCAGGCTTATTTTAACAATGGGTTTATTTCTTAAAAGAGCTGTAATTTTGAGATTGTAAGTTTTCTTCTGATACAGTCAACTGTTGTAGAGAATTAAAAACGAAGTGGTATTTTATCCTGCGACTAATGTTCAGTTCATCTTTGGTATTTATGGCCTATTATTAAAAAAAACCCACCCTTTTACTTATTTGCCAACCAGGCTTACTTAATTAGACATGTGGAAAATGTAATTTGTGATAGTTTGTAATGCTATATGATAAGCAGTATTTTTTCCAGAGAATGAACTTTAAACTTAGCTTGAAGAGAACTTAGACCTTATGATAGTTTTAATTCAGAAATTGTGACTATCATTTAGGAGATGCTTAGAAATTCTATAGAATGAGTACCTAAATTAAAATGCATGTACCTTTGACTAAAGGGTCAAAAGCATTAAGGTTATATTACTTTAAGTCATAATTAAAAATATTTTTAATTTAATTTACCGGGAAACCAGCCTTCTGTTGGGTTGACCAGCTGGAATCCATACTGTTGACTGATGAGGTCATGACCACCATCTTGCATGCTCTGTGGACATGTGCGCAGGAATTCCCAGCCTACAGCCGAGAACAACTGTTCCATATTGATGTGACTGTTCACTTCACACAAGTTCATCACTGGGGATGGCGTACTTTGTGTTGCATTGGTTGATATGCCCATCTACAACATCAAATAGTCAAAATGCAATTGTTTTAATCTTTACTAAGATTTAAAGTATAAGATTTATAAGATTGATATAAATGATAGGTTATCAAAATCAAAAGGGTTTACTCATTAACTAACCTCCATGATTTTAAATTGTATTTTAAGTTGCTTAGCACTAAGCCTACTAATTTCTGCTCTATTGTGAGTTTCCAGTACTAAAAACAGATGATAGTAGCTGAAAAACGGTTTAAGCCAAAATTAAAACTGTGATTGGAAGTATCACTTGTGGTTAGGAGAAACTATGAAAAGTAACCAAGTGCTTACTAAGAGAACAAATCTCCTTTGGGTTATTTTCTTAAGATCTGATAATCTCTCAAGAGAACTGGATTGCCAATGATGGAAAGATCAGGATTAGAATCCTGGTCTAGTGTGGGGTTTTTTTCCTAAATAGTTTTCCACACGCCCTCATTGTAAAATTGGGTACACTTCTTATAAATTCAATCTTATCATCCTTAAACCAATAAGTGTATACAGGCAGATAACCCAAACAAGTATTAACATGTGAAGGTAAAAAGAATATTAAGATTTGATCAACAAATGAGCTTCAAGCTTTGTCAGATTTTGATTTAACCAGACTAAAAAAGCTTTATTTGTTTAATTTAAGAAAAAATGAATAAAATAAAATTGTATGTTTGATTTCCTGCATGAACAATACATGGAATGATGGGGAATGTCTTCAAAAATTACAAACCAGTATTTTCTTGGAATATGAAATCATAAACATATTCAATATGGTATGTTGTGATAGAAATCAAGGTCCCTGGCTATATTTATTGATTGTAATTAAAGTCAGGATTTGAATAAACATAAATCAAAATATATATGCTAGATATTGATATATAAAAAAGCGTGTTAGTAAATATTTTAGTGACTGATAAAATAAAGAAAGAAAGTCAAATACTTAAGCCATTGGCAAGATTATGCAGCAGAGGAAAATGAGAACTTTGACCCTTCAGAATGTAGTATCTGTTTGTAGCTCCCCACTCTATTACAGGAATTAAAATAATCAATAAGCCTTGACTCATTTTGAAACACACATGCACTCATGGAACAAATTCAAGTTTGGCTTTTAACATTCTTCAGCCCAAAATTATTATTCAAGGTAATTCAGAGTTTTAAAAATATTGGTTGTTTATAGATATAGGAGTAATTGTAGTTACACTTTCAAGTTAGCCTGCATCGATCTGGGCTGTTTCAACAATGAAAATAACCTTATGAAATGGTCCTAAAATATAGTGAAATGTATGAAAATGGTGGTCATGATTTAGCAAAAGGTTTCTAAAGAAAATAGATACAAAATTTAAATGGAAATTGAGACAAAAGATGTCCAAGTTAATAAAAAATACCAATATAAATCAAATCCATTTAATATGAATCCAATCAAATTTGATTTACATGTTTCAGAATCTTATCCAAGGATGAGAGAGTTTTTATCATGTGATTTAAATTAAGGTGGGATGGAAGGTGACGTTAGTTAAACCAGTATTTTTGCAATTTTTATAACAAAAATATATTTTTTGTTAAAATAAATAAAATAGTACTTCAGAAGATGCATTTAGTCTAATTTTCTACACATAGTAATAACAAACAGTACTTGATTATTTGTAATGATGATGGAATTTGAAGAAACTCCATAAATAAAGAAAAATGTTATCAAATTCCAGGTTGCTCATGACAAATATAAAAACCCTTGAGAAAACTGTGTAGAAAATCAAACAAAATGCATATACTGAAGCAGTATTTTTATTTGTGTCTAAAAATAAATGTTGCTGTAAAAACTCTATCTCAACTCACATTCCCTTCATTCCACCTTAACAGGTATCACAATTTGGCAGTTATCTTTAAAAAAAAAAGTTGTTTGTAGAGTAGAGCTTCATAAAGTAGTGGTAGAATCCACATGTGTCATAAGATTATATAGTTGTTTAAATATTGTTCTTAGTGTAAAGCAAGCAAGTTTTTGTAGGCAGTGTGTTGAAATGGCCTATTCAAAATTAGAACTGTGAACTGTTAGGACATGGTGGTGATGTTCTATTACAAGTTTATGGTTATCTTTCATAAAATGCTACTGTGAAGATGAGATTCTCAACTAACATAGAATATTTGGTGGAAACTTAATGGAGGTGTCTATTATTGAGCAGTATTAGCCCAGTACATAAATGCATTACGGTGGGAAAACGGAATATCAAGCCAAAAATGTAAGTACTCTACTTCATAGTGTTGTTATATGACATTTTTATATGTACACCAATATTTAGCTTGATTTTTTTTGTAAATCTCAATTTGCTTTTTAATAATTATTTGTACTGGTATATAAATAATATATTCAAAAGTATAATATATGTTATCCAAATCAGTGAATCTAGCAAATAACATTTTTATGTATTGTGGTCAAATATTGAATTTTTTTAGTGCAGTCTATAGACCCGTTGCTGTCTACAGTCCATTGGTAGCCCCAATGGGACACAAAAAAAAGTTGAGCACGCCAAGAGTGCAGCTATAATCTTTGAACCCAAAGCATTTCTTCTTAACCATTTGGTGAGTATGAATGTATATTTCCGTTCATTTTATTATGGCTTTCTAGGAGTATGCACGTAAATATATGTTTTAATGTTTGTCTAAATTAGTATGGCTGTAAATAAATGTTCAACCATGTTTATCCTCTGCTGCTATCTATGTTATGTTAAAGAAACTATTTCTAGAGATTTACTAGCTTATATATTTGCGAATAGATGGCTCTACTGTCCGTTACACGGTAATTAGTTTCTCTTATTTTCGGTGGAGAAAACGAGGAACTTTTCCTTTCATAGATGTCGTAGCTGTGTGTGATGGCTGTCACAAACACTTAGTTGACGAAATCCATGTTTATTTTAGTAGTTATAAATTGTCACATGATTTGTTTGTGACAGTTTTTGTTGTTGTGTCATTGTTTATAAAGGTAGTGGCCGCACATGAACATTTATGTTTATACCTTAGTTTTTATTGTTTTATTTATAAAGGCAAACTCACACATTTATAAATAAAGGTAGATGCCACGTGTGAATGTATATAATCCTATTATATTTTTTATATGGTTGTATTTATTATGGCATCTTCACGCAAAAGACGAATGCTCACACAAAAAGAGGTGAGTGAAATAATTTCAAATTGGGAATCTGTGAGTGATATGAGTGACAAATGACAATGATGACAGAGTTTCATCTAGTTTATCTGAGCAGGAACCTGAACATGAAGTTGCTGCCGATAAAAATATGACACTAATACAGGTGAGAGCAGATGTTCAGCCAACAATGCAAGACACATTTTGTTGGCAAAATAATACCAATTTTCATCCAAATAATTTACAATTTGATGATAATAATGCTGGAATTTGGGCACTTTGTGAGCTACTAGACAATCCTAGTGAAAGTGACTTATTCAAACTTATGTTTGATAGTGATCTGGTCCAACACATAATAGACGAGTCAGACATATATCACTCATATGGCACAGATAATTTTGAAGTGAAGGAAAAATCAAAACTTAAACTATGGGTAAAACCACCCATTTCTGACTCTATACTTTTCTTGCAGTAATAATTCTGATGCCCCACACAGCAAAACACCGTGTGAAAGATTACTGGTCCACAGACCCTCTTTTGTCCACCCCCATATTTGGAAAAAATCTTTTCACAGGACTGTTTCTTACTTCTGCTTCGAATGCTACACTTCTCTGATAGTTAAAATCAGCCAGCTGGTGACCGTTTCTATAAAATCAGTACAGTCCTTGAAACTACAAAAATTAAATTCAAAACTATTTTCAAACCACATCAAAATGTATGCATTGATAAAGGTATAAGGGTATGGAAGAGTAGTTTGGTCTTCAAACAATATGTGCCATTAAGCGATACAGATTTGGTATAAAATTGTTTGTGTTGTGCGATTGTACAACAGGATATATTTTAGACTTTCTGGTGTATACAGGTGCCAAAACAAACATTGAAAAAATGGATGAGCTTGGTATTTATGGCTCTATTATTACTACCCTTCTGGAGCCGTACTTAGGTCAAGGACACATACTATATTGCGATAAATGGTACTCCAGTCCTAAATTATTTGAATATCGCCTAAGCAAACAAACTGGGGCACGCGGAATAGTAAGACAGAACAGGAAAGAGATGCCTAAGTTTCCACAAAAAATGAAGAAGGGGGAGTGTGATTTATTCCACATGGGAAATATTCTTGCAGAGGAATGGCATGACAAGAGAGATGTGTGCATGTTGAACCAATGGGCTGAAACAAGTAAAGTAGATTGAGTATCAGGTGAAGTCATTAAGAAGCCACTTTCTCATGGTGTCTACTCAACTTGACCAATGAAATACCCGACTTTTTCCCTGATTTCCCCTGATCATTTCCTAAAATTCCAGACTCAAAAATATGTCACACCCTTCCATCTCACCCCCCCTCCACCCCTTTTTACACACACAGTTTTTGTTAATCTTTTTTATGAATAATAATAAGTTTTAAAATTTAAATAAACACAGCTACAAACAAAAAAGGACAGTTTGAATTACATTGTAAACTAATGATTTAGTGATTATTATATTTCATATTTTGAGTAGAACAACCTTTCCACGGATATTTTTTGTAATTTACCAAATTCGCGACTTATTCCCGTTTTTTCTCCAACTACTTCAAATTCCCGGCTAATTCCAGTTTTCCCTGATTTTCCCGGATAGTAGACACCCTGCTCTCTATAATTGAGTACAACAAAAACATGGGACTTGTTGACAAGGCTGATTTGCAAATAAGTTTTGTTGACAGTACCAGAAAGTCAGTAGAGTGGTACAAGAAGCTATTTTTCCATATAATGGATATGATTATTTTGAGTGCACATATCCTATATTGTCTGAAAACTGGGAAGAAACTCAAGCATCTTAAGTTTAGGCTAAATGTTGTTCAACAGTTGCTAGAAGAATTCAACCCCTCCATAGGGATTTTGTACTATATTAAAACTATATTCACCAAAGGGTTAATAGCCACACCCACATGAATGTGATATCTTGGTCTTTCAGAAATGTCAGAAAAAATTTACATCACACAGTCCTTGGGCTCACGATGGTCCGTGGAGAGAATTTGCTTGCGGGCCTATGAACTTCAGTGGGCCTCAACATGTTGAGGTGTTGGTTTTTTTTGTGTGAGATGTGTGGTCTAGTGTGTGTGCTATTATAGTTTTTTCTTGCTATAACAATTAATGTTACAGGAAATTGCCTCTGGCATAAAGATGTTTTACTTTTCATACCATTCTTGGTTAGGATGGAAGTAAAATCCAATGTGGTGCACGCCTTGCCATTCATTAACATGTATGTTTAACTTTGGCGGTTTTACTTAAGTGACTGTACTTGCCATTTAAAGCTTAAAGCTATGTTGGTTGTGAGACTAAAAAGGGTTCTGGATTCAGCTAACAAACTTCACATACATACCAAGCAATTCTCAACCTGGCTCACTGGGCAGTGGGGTCAAGGCCATATTAGTAGACCATGTTCAATCTATAAGGTGAGCCCCAATCTCTTAGCAGATAGCCTCTTGTAATTTAATATTGTAAGTGTAGGAGTCATGTTAGGCAAAAATGTTGCTATATTCCAAGGTGATCAAAATACTAGTAGATCAGGAACCTTCGGGATTTGAGTTTATGTACTAAGTAGAAATAAGATTTTAATGTTTAGCTGGATACCATTTTCTGTGCAATTTTATTTTACTTCTATTTTACATTTGAAACCACTTAGCCTTTAAATTGTACTATCTGGTTTTCAAATATTTGTAATGACACTCAAAAGCAGTTCAAATGTTTAATACATATATATATATAATTTAGGTTAATAAATATTCATAATTCATGCCTGTAGTACATCTTGTTTTATAAAATATGGTTGTAAGATTACTGATGTCTGCAAAGCTACTTCAAATGTTCAAAAGACGTAGCTCTTTGACGAATCATGGCACATATAAGTTTAATTTAAATTGTAGAAATACTCATTTGCAAAGAGGTTATGAGTCACCATTGTTAGTTCTGACATTTGTACATTTTAATAATTTAGGAAAATAAAATGTTGAAGAAGTATATTTAAAATATTCTTTGAATGGTCATACTCTAAGTCATTTTGATTTATATTTCTTTTGGCTCTCAAAATTCAATACTTGATAATAATATGTTAAATACTAATATAGTAAAGTTTTTATTATTATTTAGCACCACGTCTTACTACCCGTTTGGGTTACACACTTACTAATTATGCTAATGGTTTAAAAATTGGGAAGGTTGAATTCAGATGAAGTGAACCCACATTTGCATGGAGGGAGAGTGGAAAACCATTTAGGAACCCCCCCTCCCCAGTTCACTCGACTGAGATTTAAACCTCAATCTTCTTGTCATCGGTAGTCTAGCTCAACAATAAACTAGCGAGTTAGCTAACTATGCCAACGAGGCTGGTAGCCTAAATCCTTTGATTATATTATTAATTCCAATTAGAATAAAAGCTGAATGAGGGAATAGGGACATCAAAATTTGGATATTTTTGTGTTGTGTTTAGAGCTGATTGATACTTGACAACTAAATGCTCAGTATGCCTATTCAACATCTAATAGGGCCCCTACACGGTCAATCTACATATCATTATTTTTATCAGTCTCGGCTCCTGCGTGCAACAACATGGATTATAAGAAAAAGGCATGGGCCGTCTATGTTTGCTACTAAGATTGAACGAAATACTGATGAGCGCGCAAACACGGTCAGTCATACTTTCAGTCTCACCCACCACTTGCAAGACTGATGTGGTTAGAAAATTCAGATCACATCAGTATTTTAGTCAGTTCGGCCATCAGTCCATCAGTACTGCCCCTACACAATCAGTCAGACTGTCAGTATTAATTATTACTTTATTAATACTGACAGCCTGATTGTGTTGGGGCCCTAATTACTGTTAAAATGGCTTTGTAATTACTTTTTTTTTATTGCTCACTTTAGCTAATCTTACTAAGTGATGGCTAGCTATTTCTGTTTGTGTGTATATAGTCATAAATAAATTGATTCAAAATATAGAATGCTGTTTAAATGTAATGATACTGGCTAAATTAGCAATTGTTTAAACAATGTTTTTTCTCAACTGGTAGTGTTCCCATTTAATTGGAGATTAGTTACCATGGAACATGGACTTCAAAGGAGAAACAAACAGTGAAAAGGCAAGGCTAAGGGTCACATCATGATCACTTGGACAAGGTCAAGAAAAGTTCACTGAAGGTCACTACATCACATCATCACTATCTCTTGTGCTAAACTCATGTCTATCAAGACGCATTCATGAGCATGACCATAATTGCTTAGTTACATGTATAGAAACACATTTTTGAAGAATTCAACTCTTTTAGACTTATCAACCCTCAAGCCTTTCCGAATTGATTAAGTTTAATGTCTCTAAAACTAAATTAATCAACCTTTATAATGATAGGTAGCAAAAATAGCACATAAAACTCAGCTTAAAATATCATATTTTTAAGTCTCAACAGGCTTAAGTTTAAACCGATGACTTTTTTAGCCAAAAAATAAGTAAAAGGTAATTTTATAGCAACAATATGTATAAAAAAATTTTACAGTAAAAGTGTCAAAAGAATTAGTAAATTTTATTGAAAAAATTTTTATTTTAGTCTTAATTAATAAAATAGCGTTACTATACTAAAACAAGGTGGCTAAACGTTTGTTTAAAATTCCCTGAATTTTCCTGGTTTTTAAAAGAATATTTTTAAAAATTCCCACCCAACTAGCCTTTTTTTCAGGTGGTGGTGAATTGCAATTTTTTTAGTTTATCACATTTATAGGATATTTTCGATGTTTTAGGTATTACTTGTGGCCTTGTTTACATGTGGTATGAAAAACAATCCCTGTAAAACCATCTTATTTGGCAGAATTTTATATTTAGACTGCATTTTGCATTGAGAAACAAAATCTCTCACTTTTGTTTAAGTGTTTAGGTGCAAAATTAATCAAATATTTAAATTCCCTGACTTTTACTTATTTTTTTTATGCTTGACATTATTTATTTTATATTTTTTAAGATATTCATTGAAACCTGTTTTGAGTGGCTCAGTTACAGTTAGTTTTTGAGTTAAATATATTGGAGTTAACTGTTTAAATCTTGCCTCAATTGATTCCCAACCATGACTAGCAATAAAATTTAACAATACTCAGAACAATGGTATACTTACAGTTTGCTTCTGAAGAGCTTGTCTAAGATTAACCTTGTTCACATCTACAAGTACAGTACAGTGATGGTATGCATTGGGAGAACCAAGCTTAGACGCAGTACCTGAAATCTGCTAAGAGAAATTAAGGAAACAACATCAAAAATGCTCTACACATGTAAAGTTAATATTTCCACTTGAGTTTTAGAAATTCAATGAAAATTAAAGCTAAAAAATCTAATTGAGACATCCAAATTTGGAATGTTTGGTCTTATGTTCATAGCTGATTGAGACTGGAAAATTAAATGTTCAGTATGCAGGTAAAGTATAAAAAATATAGGACATGTGTAAACAATTTATAGGACACCTTCAACAAACCCTCCTCCTATCTCTCCAACACACACAAACACTTGAAAATATTGTTTATAGAGTACACTTATAATACACTACATTGTTTGGAAAATTACCAAACTAAAGTATACAAGTCAAACAAGCCATAGCAACACTACTCCCCATGTAGCAGATGTGTCTGTACTGACTCTCTCTATACCTTGTAAGAGAAAAAATTGAGAATGCAGTGAACTGAAGTGTAAGGAGTGAAGGAATATATAGAAACAGGAGAATGAGTGAAGTAGATTTATGAAAATCAGTTAATACTGTAAGCTTTATGTAAGTCAGTTCAACACTCAAGAAACAATAAAATATTGAGACAAAGAAGGAAGTAGAGGGCTGGTTTCTCCTTTTTTCTCGGCTCATTTTTGGAGGGCTGGGGTTCTATTTCAAAATTAGACATAGCTGTTTTAGTGTTCATTCAACATTCTCTCAGTTTATACACTTTTATAATATAGTATATTATTAATCATCAATAAAAGTATATTAGATTTGTATTTCTAATTAAGATGTAGGCTTAAGACCTTGACATTCTGCATTAATTAATACAATAGCTAATTCTAATTGAAAGTTAATCAAAGTAAATCGTTAAAATAAAAGGTCCAATAAATTAAAATGCAGGTAAATCTTTTAAATTGTTTTAATAATAATAATTCATAATAGACCAAATTAAGACTATTTTCGATAAAAAAAATTTTTTACATTAAGATTATATAAAAGGATTTTACTTATAATAATTTAAAATTAAGAAGGATTGTTTATAGGAAAAGCACCAACATTCTTCTGGCAAGGATAAAAAAAAAGCTAAATGTGAAAACTATAAAGTGGAAAACCAGCCCCCGATGCGTTTGGCCAGGTATACTTTAATTCTTGTAGGAAGAACATGTTTAGAAAATACAAAAAAATACATTAAAAAAATTGTGGTCAAAGTTGATGGCATTTTACTTAATTATTATTTTAAAGGTAGGCCTATTTATAATATCTATCGAAAGTTAAAGATGTAAATCACATTACTTGAGTTATGAATAAATCAATGTAGTTTTATTAATGTTTGCGACTGTCATTTACTCTTCTTACGATCAAAACCAAAAGACAATAAAAATATAAATTATATTAAGTAACATTTTACAATACTTTACAAAACAATTGTGAAAAAGTGAATACATTTCTATGTGTGTTTAGTTCCCATAGTATTTACAAAGTCCAGTCCTTTAGCTATAGGGAAAGAACTATAAATAAAACCAATGACAAACTAAACACTTCTTCATTTATTAATAACAAAAAATCTTTGTAAAGTGTCTAATCTTTAAGAATATTTAAATTTAGTGTTGGAAGTTAGTGATTAACTAATGTTGAAATGAAATCTAACACTAAGATTTCCTTGAATGATTGAGTAATGTTATTTTTGGGGTTTCCTATTGTTTACAAGTATCAAACAACAGTATGTAAAAGTGTAATTAAAAAGTAGTTTTATAATGAAATTTGTTGGAGTTCAATTATTACCGGCAAAACGTTAATGTTTGTTTACATTTGTAGTTCACTATAAAGCTGACAGATGTCTTACGAATTGAGTCTTAAAAGCTTTTTTAAATAATAAACAGTTATATTCCAACCAAACGCTGTAGCGGTCATGCTATAAATTGTGTAAGCAATAGTTTATACATATTGTGTATTTCGATCACTACTCTGCCCAACAGGTTATGGGCCCAGATTACGCGAGTTATGCGATCAGAAACAAAACAATAATTTGACTAAACGAAAAGTTCTAAATAAAAAAGGTGCAGAAGTTGAATGATTTGTTAGCCTAACAAAATGGTGCACACAAACGACGCATTCAACATGACTCAAGATGTTCTCATGGGACAACTACAATACGTGGAAAATACAAGCCGAAGTCTTGCTAGTAAAAAATGATACATGGGGATGTGTGTCAGGAGAAATACTGCAACCCCAATAGGTTGGCGAAAACGCGGTGCTTGTTGCCGCGCAATGCGCACATAAAGCTTGGCTAGCGGCCGATCGGAAGGCAAAATCTGATTTGATCCTGTCCATCAATCCATCTGAATTAAAAGAGATTCGGGGATGCGCTACTTCACGCGATGTATGGGTCAATCTACGCATCAAAGGGGCCCACTCGCAAGGCAACATTGCTCAAAGTCTCACACAACACAAGATGCAAGATGGCGATGATGTGACTGAACATATCGCTGGATTTTTTGACGCTTTGGATAAGTTGCAAGTAATGGAGGTGGACATAAACAGCGACCTGTTGACGATCATGGTGCTATATAGTCTCCCCAGCAGTTACGACAACTTTCGATGTCCAATCGAATCCCGTGACAATTTATTGGACGCTGAAACATTGAAAGTGAAAGTTTTGGAAGAACATAATGTGCGTACTCAGGATAACGGAAGTGCCGCCAATGTTTGTCAAGTCAGGAAAACAGTTTGTAAACCAACCGAAAGGTGGCACGAACAGTAGTGCTGGATCAGAACAAAAATGTAAACAAAAACCACAACTAAACTACAAATGCGGCTTTTGCAAAAAGAAAGGACACATTTTGTTTCTTTAAAAAGAAGTTGAGCGAACAAATGGCAAATAAAGCTGACTAGGCTCATTGTTGTTTTATCGTCGACAATGAAATTACAAAATCAAGCAACATAAACAACCTTTGGTGCATTGATAGTGGTTGCACATCTCACTTATGCAACAATGAACATGCATTCATGAGCGTGAAGAAAATGCATGGAAATCTTAAACTTGCCGATGACAGTGACACGCAAGTAAAAGCTAAAGGTGACGTGCAAATCACCACCGCGAACAGTGTGAAGGACACCTTATACGTACCTGACCTCCGAACAAACTTCATACCTTTGGCAAAAATTGTTGATTATAACAACAAGGTGACATTTGAGAAAGATCGCGTGACCATAAAAAAACAAACTGTGACATTAAAGTTGTTGCGAATAGAAATGGTGACTTATTCTACTTATGTGAAAGCGATCAGCAATCATGTATGGGCACAGGATCAAAAGTTCCAAAATGTGAATTAGAAGTTTGGCACACTCGACTTGGTCATTTGAATCCAAGGGACATGGTCAATATGCTCAAGAACCAATGTGTTATCGGTTTGAAATTCAATGACTTAACTGACTTAAAAAACTGTCACACCTGTCTAGAGGGGAAAATAACATCAATTCCCTTCACCAAGCGAGAGGTAACCTCAAAAGAGCTTTTGGAGTTAATCCATTCCAATATCTGTGGGCCGATGAGGGAATCATCTCAAGGTGGCGCACGTTATTTCTTAGCCTTCATAGACTACAGTCGATGGTGTCAAGTCTACTTCCTATGTCACAAGGGAGAGGTCGCCGAGAAGTTCGTCAAGTTCAAGAATCTAGCCAAAAATCAGAGAGGGCATAAGATCAAAGCTCTTCAATCGGATAACGGCAAAGAATATTGCAATGATAAAATGGATTCCATCCTCAAACATGCAGGCATCCAACGACGTCTAACAACTCTGCACACCCCACAACAGAACGGTGTTGCGGAAAAGAAGAACCGCACTCTGGTTGAGGCTGCTCAGTGCATGCTACTCGAGTCCGGAATGCCACTGTCTTTTTGGGCCGAAGCCATAGTGACAGCCAATCACGTCCGAAATCGATGCACAACAAAAGGGTTGTCTGAATGAACTCCATATGAAAGATGGTTGGGAAGATGGCCGAATATCTCACATCTTTGTATATTCGGGGAGAAAGCCATCATCCTTGACAAGTTTCCTGATAAAGGAAAGTTCAAACCGGGTATGGCTACCAAGTGAACGAAAGATCAGGGACGCAAGCCTGGGCCCGCACGCACATCTGCAGACTTTCTTCAAGAAGAAGAAACATCCTGTCAACATGAAGGAGGGGGGTTCAATGAAGAAGAGTCCTCACAAAAGGACGTCGAGATCAGTCCGAACGCTCTGGAAGTCGATGAACTATTTATTGGATTAGAGATGAATGATTACCCCATGCTTGACATTGGAGAGCGACAAGCTCATCAAGGCGCCATAAGCACTGAATCCGACATGCTGGAGGAGCGAGGACCCGGCAGACCAAAGTTAATGTGTACCAGAAGAAGGGGTCGCCCCACTAAAATATACCAGCCTGCAGCCAACCAGGCCGATCAGAACCTTGCTCTCAACAGTGATCCGCCATATGGTAAAGATACTGGGCATCCAAACACGTCATCCCAACAAACTATGGAGCACATCAACATTCAAAGTAACAGGGAAGATGGATCGTTTCACAACACACTAGTTGCAATTAATGCCTCCGAGATTCACAATGACAGTGCCATGAAGGGGCCAGATCGTGAGGAATGGTTCGATGCAATCTATTCCAAAATCAGATGCTTGGTCGCCAACGACACTTGGGAAATCGTTGATAGACCGACACAACAATAGAGTGATCGACTGTAGGGCAGTTCTCCGAAACAAGTACAATCCTAATGGAACATTATTTCGAAGGAAGGCCAGGGTGGTCACAAGAGGCTTCCCCCAAAGACCAAGAATCGACTTTGTAGACACTTTTGTTCCAGTCGCCAGAATAGAATCATTTCGGCTGATCATGGAATTGTCAGCCAAACTCAACTTACAAGTCTCACAGCTCGATATTACAACAGCCTATCTGAATGGTGAAATCGACATACTAACATTATAGAACAGCCGGACTTGCTTGTTGAGGTATTACAAAAGATGATTAGGACTGAAAAGGATGACAGCATTGTTGGGAAAGCAAAAGACATGCTTCAGAAACTGCAAACTGGTAACAAAGTCTGCAAACTTCGGATGGCCATTTACGGACTCCGTCAAGCTGGTTGACAGTGGCACGCTAAATTAAGTGCAATCTTAGAATCCATCAGGTTACAGCCCACAGACTCCTACCCACGTGTGTACATCGGCAGTCAAAGTAAACACCCAGTCTATGTGATCATCTATGTTGATGACATCGTGATCGCTTCTGGAAACCCGGAGCGAACCAGACACATTAAAAGTGAACTGTCAAACAAATTTGACGTAAAGGACCTTAGAGCTATAAATCATTGTTTAGGAATTGACGTGAACCAATCCAAGGACAAAGTCATGTTATGTCAAAGTGGCTACATCAGGGATGTTTTACATAAGTTCGGGATGGATGACTGCAAACGGCGAAGACACCGATATCAACCTGGGACAAGTTTGGTTCTTCATCCACTACCACAGATGAAACAAAGCAATATCCATTCAGAGAGTTGATTGGAGTCCTCATGTACATCGTCATCGGTACCCGTCCCGACATCGCTTACGCAGTCACACCTCAACTCACTGGCAAGCTGCCAAGCGTGTCCTAAGATATCTGCAAGGAACCATCAACAAGAGGTTGGTCTACGCCAGGGATGATGACGGCATTTCCGGTTTCGCATATGCCGACTGGGGAAACTGTGACAGTGACAGAGTCCTATACAGGTTACACTTTCACCTTGTCCGGAGCGGCAGTATCATGGTGCTCACGAAAGCAGAGAAGCGTTGCTTTATCTTCAACAAAGGCAGAGTATAGGAGTCTCACCGAAGCTGTGAAGGAAGCAATCTTCCTAATGACCTTCGTGCGAGAACTTTGTTTAAAGGAGTTGTCGAACATCATTATTTTCAATGACAATCAATCAGCTGGACAATTGGCACATAGCCTCGTCTTCCACTCAAGATCAAAACATATAGACATAAAGTTTAATTTTAGTCGCCAAGCTCTCCAAGATCATTCATTAAGGCTTGAATATCTATCCACTGAGGACATGGTAGCTGACATCTTAACAAAACCTCTTCCTGGAGCCAAACATGAGAAATGTGTAAACAAATTGGGTTTACGTGCTTAATTATTACCTATTGACCTTTTGGACTCAAAATTGAGGGGGTGTTGGAGTTCAATTATTACCGGTAAAACGTTCATGCTTGTTTACATTTGTAGTTCATTATAACGCCGACAGATGTCTTATGAATTTAGTCTTAAAGCTTTTTCAAATAATAAACTGTTAGTCATGTTCCAGCTAAACACTGTACCGGTTGTGCTATAAATTGTGTTAGCAATAGTTTATAGATATTGTGTATTTCGATCAATACTCTGCCCAACCAAATTAAATAAATTTTAGATCAAGTCACGTCAACCATATAAGTTAGCAATAAAGATAAAAATGTAAACGTAAATAATATGGATGCAATAGCTCTTTGTTAAAATCGCGCATAATTAAAGCAAGTTGAGTTAGCTAAGACAGGGTTGTTATAATTTTACCCAGCCCCAAAAAAAACCATACGGGTTTTCCTAAAAATACCCACTTTAAAAAAACCACTACTATATTTTGAATACAAAGCAATTGTCTAGTTAATTTTTGAAAGTAGTTAGTCTATTTCCTTTTTAATATATAAGATATGATTAATTAGTTTAAATAAAAACGTAAGAGATAGATAGGAAATGGAATTAAACATACTAACATAGGACTAGATCAAACTATTGTTATTTTATATTTTTAAGAACACACACATACAATTTATATTTAAAACATTCTTTTCTAAGAACCAGATATTACTAACCATGATTGCATGAAAGTTTTATTATGAATTTTTGCTAACCATCGTCTCTTGTTTGTAATTCCTTTTAAAAAAATATTGATTTATATAATATAATATTATTGTTAGGCCTACATGTTATTTTCTTTGTAAAGTAACAGTTTAGTCACTAATTAATATGTTAGAATGATTGGTTAAATCAGATAACATACATAATATTTTGAACTACACCACAACAAACCCTAATGTAACTCAACTTTTTTTTTTAAATAACCCGGGTTTTTTTTCAACCCTAAGCTAAGAGCTATTCATTGAGAATAGAATGGTTTGAATTTCTACAAAGTTAAACAATTAAAAAAAA
>CABFWB010005932.1:0-32073 GCA_902151455.1 Timema bartmani | reverse complement strand
AAAAAAAAAAAAAAGACACAGAATAGGGAAACTTTGTCCATGACAGACTCCTCTAGTAAGTTTGTATCAAATGCAAAGAAGCAGAAAAGAGCAAGAATTATCATGTCAGACTTTTCCAGTGAGAGTAGGGAACTGAGTTCATCTGAATCAGAAAGTGATGGAGGAAGCCTCAGAGGGATAGTGGAGGAGACAGAAAAAGAAAACTTTGTAATTGGGTCTAGAGAATAAAAAAATTGGAGATTGGGTGTTGGTTGATAGTAAAATACACTATGTTGGACAGATTGTCGAAACTCCTTTGTATGGCCAGAAAGAGAAGATGAGGCTGCAATAGAAGACAAGGACATTTTGGCAGTTTCACCTGAGCCGAAACTTGGAAGAGAAGAATTAATGTTTCCCGTCCAATATGATTCATACAACTTGTACTAAAAAGTATCTAACATTTGTGAATAGATTACATGTAAATAACAGTTATGTCTAGATTAATAGTTGTGAACTTAGCAATCATGTGAAAGTTAAATTATTTTATTGTTCATTTTCTATGAGTTTATGGGTTTTTTTTATTTCTACAACTCTTAATTTCTAAATGTTATCGCAAAGTAGTTAAATAATCTGAGATTTTTTTCAACATTTTTCAATAGTGTTTTTATGTTTGAGTGACATTTACTATTACATAATTGTTAATCATGACAAAACACTGTTAAAAGTGATTAATTATATAATATATGTAAAAAGTAAGATTTACTGATTTTCCATCTCAGAAGGGTTACATCCACAACAACGTTCATATCTCAGGAATGAAAAACATATTTTAACCATTCAAAAAGCATTTTGAAGAAGAAGGTGAGTACTATATACCCATTTACTTCATTATTATTTAGGGTAGTTACCCACTTGCCCCAAACCACGGGGTAACTGAGTAGGCCTACTTTAAGTAGACTTTAACAAAAAAAATTTTTTTTTTAAATAAACTACAGGCTTTTGGTTTTTGCCAATTTAGGTATACACTAAGAATATACCCAGGTACAACATATACAAATATGTGTAGTTAATTAGTTGTAATTAATGGAGAGGATAGGCTTTATATACTGGCTGGCCAAGATTGTTTAAATTTGGGGATATCGGGGTGGTCTTGACGTTTAGTACTTCTTACAACCAGGGCTACAGGTGGTGCTGAAAACTATCCATGCTCAACACATGGGAGGGAGGTACCAGATCTATACTATAGCCTACTTTATTAGTATGGTGTCAACTGTCTTATTTACAAGAGAAATAGTAATAAAGTTTGGTCCCTACTGTTGTAGAAACTAAAAATTCAAATATTATCGTCATCGTCGTTATCATTATCATCATTATCGTCATCGTTATCATCATCATTATCGTTATCATTATCGTTATCATTATTGTTATTGTTATTGTTATTATTATTGTTATTATTATTATTATTATTATTATTATTATTATTATTATTATTATTATTATTATATCATTATTGATGTATCTAGCTAGGCCCATCAACACAATGAGGTCATTACGGCCTTAAAAATTATAAAGACATAGTAAAATACCCATAGGGGAGAGTGAAAATAAATAGTCCACCTGTTAGAATACGCAGGTAGATACAAAAATAAAAGACAATATACAATACTAAAAATCTGTGTAAAAAACCTCAATATGAGAGAATATCCATTTGAGAAAATCCATGGGAGTGCTCAAATGGGCTATTTAAATTATATGAGTGATACACCTGATAAAAAAAACTAAGGGTATATACACTATATTAAAAACACAAAATAAACATTTAAAAAATATAATATGTAGGTTAAAAAGACAAAACGAATATACTAGAATATAAAATGTTAACAAGACAAAATAGACATTAGAAGCATACTGGAATTATTAAAAAGACAAAACAACATATTAAAATATACTAAAAATGTTAAAAATAATCTCAATATGAGATAGAATCCAAATGAGCCACTTTGTAAAAGTGGTCAGATGGTGTTTAAATGTTTCGCCTGCTGTATAAAACTGAGTAAACATATAACTCCATCCGCGCTGCCGGACAATAACAATCGAAGGTCACCATTAAAATTAAGAGCCAGGCAAATAGGGGCATATTTACGACACTCCACCAAAATGTGGTACACACTAAGGGGAGCATCGCAAAGCTCACACACTGGAGGTGGATCACCTCTTAATAAAAACCCGTGGATTAGAAATGTATGCCCGACGCGGAGTCTCGTCGTCACGTTGATGATGACCTCTCTTCTAGACTTTCGTATAGTAGGCCATCGCAATACACCGTCCCTAATGGACAGCAGCTTGTTCTGAGCAGGGGCCGAGACCTACTGATAGTGCCAAGTGCATAAGACTCCATGCCGAACATAACCCTTTAGGTCTAAAAATATGACACCCAGACTCGCCTCCTTGGCCGCCAGTTCATTTCCTGAAAGACCAGCGTGACCCGGAATTCAGCAAAAGGCGAGCAGTGTGTTTAATAAATCAATTTTTAAAATTTGCTCATGTATCATGTGCAAGAGTGGATTCCACGAGTACAAAGTGGACAGTTCCAAAAGAGTACTCATGGAATCTGTGTATATGAGAACAGAACAGTGACAATTATGGTATACCAAACACAAAGATTTAAAAATATCGTATAATTCCACAGTAAAAACACTGGATTCACCAGGTAAACCAAATTTAAAATTGAATCCTTCTACAACAAAGGCGATTCACACGGTGGCCCCATATTTTGAGCCATTCGTGTAAATGTGTTTAAAACCCTGAAAGCGGGTTGAGAGGATCTCATTAAAGGTTCTCTTATATACAATGTATGGGGTGGTCGCTTTAAGGAACTTGGCAAGTGGCATTGGGGCAGGCGTATCTTCCAGGGAAAAACTCGACCTGGAGATGTTGGGATAGCTTTTGGCAGAACTATCCCACACATGTCGAAAATCGATAACATCCTGATTCTAAATGGCTTTGTACTACGCCATTTGGTTTCATACATGACATGGTTAAGGGGTTGAAACACATAGCGGAAAGCAACATGCTCTGGCATGCAATGTAGTTTAGACCCATAAGATGACAGAAGATAGGACCACCGGTAAGAAAGAGGGGGCTTATGACAACAGATGCTGACAACTGGACTGGTATGGAAAGCATCACGAGCCAGTCGTATGTCAGCATGGTGGACACTATCCAGCTTCTTTAACACCGAAGGTCCCGCTGATCCATGAACAAAACTGCCGTATTCGAGTTTCGATCTTACCAAGATCCTATAGAGGCGCAGTAAGGTTTCCTTATCCTTACGGTCTCTGAGACAGGTAAAATAACTTGGTTCATTAAAATACTGGAAGCTGGTGTTATTCCGCGTAATCTATGGAAGTGGATTGGCTGCAGAAAAGCGAACGCCATTTCTGTAAAATCAGACCCCCACACAAGGGTTATGCGCATTAAAATCCCCCAAGATGATATAAGGGGCGGGAAGTTGTATAAAGAGGGCTTCTAGACTCCTCTTTCCAACACGTTCACTTGTTGGGAGGTAGATGCAGCATACTGTCACCTCAATAGCAAGGGCGACTCGAACAGTAATCACTTGGAGATCAGAAACGATATTAATATTTTTATGATATATGTTGCTTCGCGCGAGTATAACCACACCTCCGCTAGCCCGATCAAAGAATGGCTTGTCGGTACGATATACATTCGTACCCACGAAGCATCAGGTTGTCAGTTGGGCGGAAGTGGGTCTCCTGCAAACACAAGATGGAAGGATGCAGGGAAGAAATTATTTGTTTAATCTCCTCTACACGAGGAAAGAAACCCGTATTATTCCATTGTAGTATCGACATTATTTATTAATATAAAATTTAATTATCCTCGCAACCTATGACACTATCTCTAAAGAATAACAATTGGTTGAGGACCTTTTTAGGTCCTCTTGCCTTTCACAGTCTCTCCTGGACCTCTCGCTTCAGGAGAGGCTTTGGTTTATCCTGAAGAGACTAGGTCATCGGATACTTGCGCGAAGGCTTTGTTAAGGCCTTCACCACTTTTTTATAGTAGTTTTTTCGGTGATCTGTTGTTGCTGGTCCTTCCTCGAGGCATCAGGAGGACTCGCCTTTGCAGCCTCATTTGTTCCGCCACTAGTCCCAACCTCTGGAGGCGAGACTGAGCGGCACAAAAATGGCCGCATGTAATTTAGTACCCCAAGGGGGGCTTGGGGGTGTTCCCCGAGGAGGGATCGAGGATTTTCACTGAGAAGGGTGCAAGGGGTTCCCCGATGAGGCCTCCTCAGGGGTACAGGTGGTGGAGGCGACTTCAGTGAAGGTGTCACCCCCTGTACAAATTTTGGCACCACCTTAGATGGTGCTGGTTGACTTTGCGTGTCTCAAGTAGTGTTGCACAGGTAGTGTATATGTCTTAGCAAGATTAACTGTGCAGTGGCAGTTGGGGCAATTTATGTTATGTCTATCAATCTGGCTATACAATGTCTTGGCTGGAAACATATTCCTTACCTACCTGGGCATAATGGATCTTCTTTTCACAATTATTTTCCAGGACATTTTTCTCCACCTTCCATTTTGAACAGGCCTGAGACCAAGCAGAATGTGAACCCTTGCAGTTGACGCAGAACTTAGGAGGCTCACACAATGTATCGTGCCCAAATTCCTGGCACTGAAAACAACGTCGAGGATTGGAAACATACGGCCGGACTCTGAGCATATGGAAGCCTGCTCAAACCTTCTTTGGAAGGGTGGGAGTCGCAAGAGTGAGGATATATGTATCCGTCTTTTTCTCTAGTCCATTCTTTTTAGTAACTATTCTATAAACTTAGGTGACATGTTGAGGTGCAAACTCATCACAGATCTCCTCAATGCTCACGCAGTCGAGGTCATAGCAAGTGACCACTCCCTTGCAAACATTGAGGAACCTGTGTGGCTCCACCTTCATCTGTAAATTGGTTGAGTTACTCAACGGTATTTCAGTTAAACCCATTATATTTGAAGACTGAGAGTCAGTAATTGTTTCAATCATTATAGTTCCATCGCGCAGTTTTCTTATTGAAACATTTGACTTTGTTGCACCATTTATCACTCTTTCAAGGATAAATGTGCTGACACGCTTTAGGTTTTATTCTTCCTCTACTCGAGACATAATCAAGAAATGGGGCTTAGGCCTCAATACTTCCTAATTATTAGATATAGGGCTAGACGGCCTTTCCCGTTTTCAACTTTTTTCAACATTACGGCCTTGTGAGGGGCCGGGCAGTGAGTTGCCAGCAAGTTTTAGCAGTACAGTGCCAGCGGACAGTAAGGTGTCAGCTGCGACAAAAGATTCGGCCATGCCTTTTTTTTGGGGACAACCTGCACAGTACTCGGATTGTAGACCCAGGGTGATCCAAGTTAATTCTACCACATGAGGCCCTGTTAACTTTCCCGGCGAGAGGCTCCATACGACGCTAGACATGACAACCTTCGCATGGGGCAGCACCAGGAGAGACGTCATGGACACCAAGTGGGTGCAGGAAAGTGCCAATTTTATTTCTGGACCCTCATGAATGCAACCGGTCTTTTCTCAAAGTAGGGTACCCGGTTATTGTCATCCCTAAGGCCCTTCTACTAAGATTTTACAACCGGCGCACTTTCATGAAGGAGCTCAAAAGCAGTGGTATCCAATAATAATCCTAGGAGAGCCGTGTTAGATGCCAAGGTCATCAACGGAGAAGCCTAAAGCCTCTGCGCAAGACTGAATGGGAAGGGAAGAAAAAAGTAATGAAAGAGAAAGAAAAGGGAGAATAACGAAACAAAGAGAAATATAAGAAGAAAAGGTGAAAAGAAAGATTTAGGATAGATTTGTCCTGCAAGACGTACGTCCTGCACAGAAGCCTCCCCTTTGAGTCGCCTCTTACGACAAGCAGGGTTTACTGCGAGACTATTCTAAACCTGTAAAATGAGTTTGTAGCTGTAATTGTAGTTGTAATTAAATAACAAAATTAAAGTTCTTGCAAAAACTAAGAAACATAATTACTACATTTTGTGTGGAGCTTTCTAAACAAGAGAAGAAAAAAAAAAAGTAAATTACCATATATGGCTATTGTTTAGTTTTTAATATATTCTCTTTGAGGCTCTACATTACAGTAGACCTACATATAGTTTAATCCTTCCCTAACTTATTATTATTATTATTATTATTATTTATGCCTTTAGCTCCAGATGNGCAAGAAAGAGCCTAAAATGTTGCCAGAAAGGTACTTTCACATGCCTTTCGAAGATCTTTTACATGCCACAATCGACGAAGAGACCGACAGCTGATCTTTTAAGAGTAAATGTCTATTAATTTAACAAGACCAGAGAATATATATTTATCTACTTCCTGTGTGTCATCATGAGATGGCCAGTTGAACTTTTGCAAGTTTTCTTTGAGAAACTTGATCGTACAGGTGTCTTCATCCACAGAAGCAATGCGACCAAGGTATGCATGGGCGTAAGGAGAGTTTAATTTGTGGGGAGGGCAGTTCAAAATCAGGGCATAGAGGGTGGGGTTCAAAATTGTAAATTTATGACATTATGTTGAGACTAACTATAAAACCTTAAGAAATAAGAACATTTATTGTATACAATAGTGGTGGAACTTTATTTGTGTAAGAAATGGGAGAAGAAGAAAGTGACAAAAAAGTTTTAGGGACTTTTTACCCTTCTCCCCCAGTTAATGTTAGAAAATTGGATGTTCCTAGAAGCTATTTGAAGTGATTCTCGTTTGGAGAGTTTTTGAAAGTTATACTCTTTTAACATCTATTTAGAAAAGTGCTCCTCCCAAAATATATTGAAATTTAGACACTACTAGAGGCTATTTGGAGTTTCCACCTACAGACTTTTTTTTTCTCTATGGTATGCCTCTAGAAGACATTTATTTGTTTAGAAACATTTTGAAAATGAAATGCTATGGAATCTATTTGTAGTGGTCCTTTCCTGGTAAAGTTTTGAAAAGTGAATGCCTTTATAAGTTACAGTATTTGAAGTTTGATACAAGGCCATCTTAAAGCTTCATTAACTTTTGAATATTTTAAAATTCCCACCAACTACCCCCTTTATACCCATACCTCTATACACACATGAAAGTATTGTTACCTTCTCAACTCTTTGATTAGGCAACACAGATATAACAATTTACACATAAATAAGGGGAGACTAACATTTACTCATAAACAAATTAAATGATTCTTTATTTAACAAATTGGTATACAATATTAGCTGACAGGAGGGTAGCGATAGACTAATTCAAGAAAAATATGTATCATAGATCAATATAAAGCAAGTTCTTAAACAATAATAAAAGATAAATGATAATATCAAGCCACGGCATCAAAGCAACAATTTTAGAGAACAGCAAAACCTGAAAGATATATCATAAGTCTTAAATCAGCAAATAATAATCAAAGAGATCAAAGTCTTTAATATAAGTTACTAAAGGAACCCTTAAGGTGTCAAGCCTAATAGACTACAGTTACACCTTAATCTTTATAAACTCAATGGAAAGATTCCAAAGAGAAAATAATATAACAAACTCAAGAACAACATCTTAGAAATCCTACGAGTTCTTTAAAAAGAAACTATATGACAAAATAAGTAAATATTAGTCATGAGTATTCAATATATTTAATAAATTTTAGCTACACGAAAGAATATCCTAGAAAAATAATATTACTGGAAAGACCAGGAGAGAATACAAATCATAAATAATCAAAATAAGGCAAAGTTCAAGTTTTTTGGTTTCAAAATTAATAGTCCACAAAATAAAATTCGAAAATATTAAGTATAAACATTAAAGATGCCTACTAAAACATTAAGTTCTAAAGTTTACATTCAAATAAACTCTAAAACACTGAAAAATAGTTTAGAGTTCAAATGGGAGAAAATTAGTTCCAAAACGTGAAAATAGTTAAGAGTCCAATACATGGAAAAATAATTAAAATCCAAAAGATTGAAAATTGCTTGAAGAACTGAAAAAAGGAATTTATTGATACATCTTTGAAAGATTATGACAGAGGTAGTAATTACAAAGTTCTTAGGCCTACATTATGAAGTTGTAAATAGGTCATCTGTCACGATCCGATATTGACCTAAGAAATGATGATTACAGTCTAAACACCAGCTTACATGCAAATGTATTTCTGAGGGGTCTTTGGTGCGCACCAATCACAACATGAGGTATTTACACACAGTCCATGCAAACGTTATCCAATCAGTGGACTTTACCCAACACGCTACCCAATGCCAGCATAATGACCATTCTTCCACCTCACACGTTCATTTGCGCATTGGCTGCTTATTGTAGGCCACGCTCGCTCAACACCAATGAATCCTTGTTGCCTGTTCATGACTTTGCGAAGACATGTCTGTGACCGGACACACTTGGAGCGAGCATGCCATGGCTAACATCATTTAACTCGGCAGGCGAGGTGAACCAGCTAGTATTACTCACCGGCTGGCCTTAGGGTGACATGTGTAAGTTCACCACAAAGAAGAATTGACTTCAGAGCAACATTGTGCAAGTTCACCACAAAGAAGAATTGACTTCAGAGCAACATGTGCAAGTTCAACACAAAGAAGAATTGACTTCAGAGCAACATGTGCAAGTTCAACACAAAGAATTGACTTCAGAGCGACATGTGCAAGTTCACCACAAAGAAGAATTGACTTCAGAGTGACATGTGTAAGTTCACCACAAAGAAGAATTGACTTCAGAGTGACATGTGCAAGTTCAACACAAAGAAGAATTGACTTCAGAGTGACATGTGTAAGTTCACCACAAAGAAGAATTGACTTCAGAGCGACATGTGCAAGTTCAACACAAAGAAGAATTTACTTCAGAGCGACATGTGTAAATCCCCCCACAAAGAGGAGAGTTAGCGGTCTCGAATGTTGTATTGTTCCAGAATGATAGTATGATATGTTTCTTATTAGGTATCCCATCAAAATGTAAAACTGGGGTGATATATATATATTTTCTAGCTCCCTTGTTTAAGAGAGAGAAATAAAAAGAAATCTACAAAAAGCTTTTCCTATTGCCCACAAGTTCAGGTAAAAATATTCAGAAAAAAATCTTGACCAAAGTTTGGGCCGGTTAAGTTTTCGGTAGACATATTTTGCCAGACAAAAAAATGTTAGAAAACATCAATAATGCCAACAATTTTTTATTTTTAAATTGGGTGTATAGGGCCTTTTACCTAGTGAAATTTTTCAGATCCATCAACTTAAAAAAAAAGGTATCTTACTATTTTTGCTTTTTACTATCTCATCCTCCCCCCTACTATTAAAGGAATTGTGCCAGGATTACAATAAACTTACCTAACGTTCACATAACATAAAGAAACTAGTGTGTAATCAGGATTAACGTTATGTAACGTACCTTAACGGTTCGAGCGAACCACATACAATGAATATGGGCTGTTTGAAAACAAATTGTTCACTAAAATGAATCCCATATTTAGGGTTGCAAGTCCTAACAATAGAAGCTTAGCCTACTGTAGTATAAAAAGAGTATGACATTTTAGAGTTTGTGAGACTTAGACAAACTATACTGAAGAAGTCAAATGCATATCATAAACAAACAAATTAAGTATTAAATAGCTCTAATGATGTTGTTCATGACATGAGTGGCTAAAGAGAACATCCTTCACTTAACGTGAAAGTTCTCTCGTGAACAATTCTTAAGTTAGGTGAAGGCTAGTGATGGATTCCATCTAAAAAACATAAGGAAAACCGTTGGGTTATGTGACCAATAAGTTGATTGTGATACCGGTAATCACAATTATTCTGGAATAATACGCAATGAGAGTGGGCTTCCTTAATTTTTCTCTCTCATACTATGGAAAATTTAATATTTTTGACCATCTATACATACAACAAAAGCAAATTTTCGATAACAAAATTAATTTTGTAAAATAATTCTATACAACAGTTTTTAAAATCAAGAAAATCGCCATATTTTCACTCAAAAATGTTTGGCCGTATTGCGTTACAATTTGTGGATCACCTCAATTTGATGTCCAACCACATAAACCTGGTCTATTAATGTGTCCGAAACAAGCTTAAATCTAGTAAATGACTTTAAGTGTTATTTTTTTATTAATTTGATTAACAACCCTTTGTACATCTTCTAATGAGACTACTTGTAACATAGTCACATATTTCAATTAAACTGGAAGCTATCTCAATAGTATTTTGGGATACAATATTTAAAATAAGTTTTATTGTAACTATCCCAAACTAGCTTAACCTTACTTTTCATGTGTGAATATATACAAATGTCCATGAACTAAATAAATGTTATTAGAATATTTTTATGAGAAGGAATTTAATAGGACCATGCATCATCAAAAGAGCATGTTCGTGAACACAGAATTTGAGTACAAGAAGGAGGACCCCTGAAGTTAATGAAAAATATTTCAATTGGTGACACCTGAAATTGAGGATTTGGTCATTTGGGATCGTTTATCTTAATTTAATAAAAATTTAAACTACTATTGCGTACAGTATTATGATACTTTTAGTACCATGTTGTGAAATTCTTATAAAAATAGATGTTATATTATATAATGGCCTATCAACATTGTGAATTAGGTGAGCTTTCTTTAGAATTTTTTTATAAGCTATATAAGGATGATGCTTCAGGGGAGTGGAAGAAATTACATAATGATGAGTTACATATCATGTACTCATCACAAGACATGCAGTATGAATAAGAGATTCTAGAACCTTGTCAAGGTATTTACTGGCAAACTCGATGGGAGAAGACCACTGGGAAGACCTAGACGCAGATGGGAGGTCAACATTAGAATGGACCTGAAAGAGATAAGGTGTAATGAGATGGACTGGATAGAACTAGCTCAATATAGGCATAAGTGGTGTATTTTTGTAAGTGGAGCAATGAACTTTCAAGTCCCTAGTACCATAAAGTAATATTTATATTACAATATTAATTACCTTGCCATAGGAAGTTTGCTCTTGTTATGTGTAAGTATAGGCCTATATGGCTTAAGATATTAATGTCTTATAAGACAAAAAAAAGTAATTCTGCCCTCAGTGTGTACTATTCCCCAATATTCTGGTAGTGTGTATTAATGATTAAAAAAACTATAAATGCGATCGAAAAGGTGTCTTTAATCGCTTTAGACTATCCGCCACTAAAGCTAGGTTAGGCAGATTATACTCGAATTTATTTTACACCTTGAAAATAATTGTGAACGCAAAGTTAAATCATAACTACTAATTTAAAAACTTCCCGCATTTCCATAGAAATGTGCGATTGATCAAATAATCTTTAAAAATCTCTTAGACATTGTTTGGCCCTTTGAAGGTGTCAATACCGCCTTGATAATGTTGCCATGTTATTTCTTATTAAAGTGATTGAAGCAAAGGGGGGAGATTGCATTCCAATTCATTAAAATTTTAATATGAACTTAATATAGTAATAAACAATAAATAGAAGGTAAACAAAGCCATATCCAAAATTAATTGTTTTTGCTTTAATTTATTAAAGTATTTCAACAAAACACAAATAATAAAAGCGTCCAAGAACATTTTATAAACCTACACAATGGGGAAGCGTCATCCTCACCCCCCTAAAAAAAATTTATGAATATGAAATTTGTCTACTAATACTTACATTAGAATTATTTGTAAGCGGATTGAACTGATTCAACCAAGAATTAACATCATGACAAGTAGGTATTTAAATTTAAAATATATATTTAGCTTTACTTTATAATTAAGATATAATTCGAATATTATCAAAAGTAGACGAACTATTTTCCTCTCTCTGTTAAAACAAATCCAAATTCAAAGAGTATGAACTAGCCCAACTAAACTAAAAAAACATGGTTTCGTTCAATTAATGTAGGGGGCATGGGAGTCTCCCACATTCCACATTCAAATCAAGACTCGGCGTATTTCTGAATTGTTAGTTTTCTGTCATATTGATTAATAACTGCCAGTGGCTTTAAATTAATAGCAATCCTTCTTTAACATCTTTGAGGGGAAACAGAGCATTATCATACTTTACAATTTAACGTTTTAAAGACTATATAAAAATAAGGTTTGCCTACCGTTTGGGAGTATTATTATAGTATTAATTTATTTCTACCAAAATAAATGATGTAACTATTTTTGTAAAGATATTAAAAACCAATATCTTTTGAGTGTATGGGTTTAAGCACGTTATTTAAAAATGCGACACCCTACTTTGGCAATTTAATTTTTCTTTATTTTCTATTTAAATTGTATTATATAAAGCAGATGTTAAAATATTAGTGTAATGTCAACTTTTAACAGTAACTTTTTAATAAAAACATTAAAAATTATATTAATGCTTTTAAAATAAAAAATATGTACATAGACAACTTAAATGAAACAATTAAATAGTATATTTTACTTTTGTTTCTAATTATTTAGAGAACGAGAGACAAGTGAAAATAGCCGTGACATACAATACGATGAATATAATTAACCATATTGTATACATGCATTTCTATAAATTTTTGTGTAAAGTTTATGCAAAAAGCCTTGATTCATATATAAATCAACAAATAGACTGAATTAAATCGAATGGTGCAAAAGTGCCTCTGATACCTATATAAATATAATACCACCATTGTTTAGCGATGTATAAATATTGTATTGCATTTGTGTGTCTCGGCAAACAATCGACATTCTGAATCGTTTGAAGTTGCAAGGTAACTGGTATTTTCTAGTTGCTGATTACTCCAGATACTCAGAAATGGCTTTGCTGATAGGCCTTATTACTAGTTGTGTTATAAATAATTTTAAATCTATTTTAACCAGTCATTGTATCCCTCAACTAATTAAAGCTGATTTTTGTTCACAATGGTTCCACAACAATATAGTAAATAGAAAGTTTTTCCAATTTGCCAAAGATTTTAATGTTTAGCTCGTTACATCCAGACCGAAGTACTCACAAATCAAAGGCTTTATAGAGTCAGAAGGGAATAATTTTAAAAATCATATTGAAAAGAGCTAGGACCAACACACAGCCTTACTCATGCTGCGTTCCACACCTCTAGAAACTAGTTATAGCCCTGCTGATCTACTGATGGAGATAAAATATTGGGAACTTATACCAACATTGCCGAGCAGCTTCATTCCAACATAAGCTAATTTAAACCAGCTGTACCTCAGAGAAGAGCTCAGGCTGTCAAAACAACAAGAAAAATACGACCGTTATCATAGTACTAGGAATCCAGACTTTAATACTGAACAAATAAAAAGTGTCACTGACTAGAACCAAGAAGGTACAATAATGAAAAACATGTTACATCGCGGCCATATATAATCTAAACAGAAGATGGACAGTTTAGAAATAATCGAAAGTCCCTACAGCCTCTTAATGAAAATGGTCATTGGGTCTCCATCATAAGTCAGATAAGCTGGCAAATAGAGGCTCGTCATCCTTTCCAAAAAGAGAGACAATTGTACTTGTTCATCCAACCCCTTCAAAAGTGTCAGGTGAAGTACCCCAACTTGATGATTCTTCTTCCAACCTATCCTCTTAAGCTCGAAGAAGTCAAAAGCTCAGGAAACCCGTAGACTACCTAGATTTTTAGAGGGATATGTGAGGATAGTGCCTTGCGGCTATTTGAGGAGCAATGTTCTCACCTAGGAACTCACGTCAGTCAGTTCAACTAGAGTTACATTACCTCCATTGATCTCTATAGTTTATTATAGAGATCACTGATTACTTTTATATTCCTGTTATATTTGACTCGTGTGTTGAAATGACCATGGGTCATATATATATAAAACAAATAATGGTAATCGTCAACTTCTATGAGACAATTCTACACCTGTGACAAATGCAGCTCGGGGTAAGTTAGGAGCAGATGGAACAGGCTGTTCTCACTGAGGCGACGCAAACAGCTTTTCCATTCTTTCAGTTCTCTTTTTAAAGATAGAAGAAGAAAACTATGTTTTTGATCATCTCATACAGTTACCGGCAGCCCTGTCCAACCCCGTGATATACTTTTCTGACGCCCTCTGTATACAAATTTAATTTTACATATTTAGGTTTAACTGAAATTTCAAGATTGTTTAAGCATCATAGTTATGGTTCATTTTTTCCCCCTTAGCTTTCCCACGAGAACGGTCTCACCACTCTTTTTTTATTTATTTTATTAATTCATCTGCCTCCACTAGCCACACCCTTTCTTTGGTCATCTGCTTTTCATTAGAAAAAACAAATCAGATCTTGTCTGTAGAAATAGATCAGAAGTATTTTTTGTCCCTTGAAACAGCCTTGGACCACCTTCCAAGCAGTGGGTCACTTATTGTGAGGATGTCATAAATGCTTCTTCCTTCTTACCGCTATATATTGTTCACTTCCCATTCTAAGGAGCAACACAAGCAGGCATATTGTCAGTACGATTCTAGCTTATGTTGTGACAAGAAGTACAAACAGCGTGTTAGCTATAAGTGTATTTTAGTTATTTTTTCCTTCAGCATAATTACTATTAAATACAGTTTACGTTTGTTAGCACTTATCAGGATTATTATTTTTCACGTTGTGGTTTCAAACATGGCTAAACGACAACGAATCTACCGTTTTAACAGTGAATTGGAGGAACAGTGTTGTTTCATTGAATACTAAGACAAACTCGCGTGTTTATTGTGTAATGGTAGCGTGTTTGTACCTAAAAAAAAGTGATGTAGAGGGACTTTTTCCACTAATCATAAAAACTTCAATTGTGAATTTGCTGTAAATTCTGACCTAGGAAAGCACAAAGTGAAGGCTCTCAAATCCAAATTAACTTTGCAACAAAGTGTGTTTATAAAGCCTGTTCAGCAATCAAGTAACGTGACAATAGCTTATTTAAAAAAAATGGCCATATGTTAGCTAAGCGAAACAAACCTTTCAGTGGTGGGGAGGAAGTTGTTAAAGAAGCAATAATAAGTGCCACCTAATCTCTGTTTGATAGTCACAAAGTTAAATCTGAACTTATGTCTTCCATAAAAAATAATTTAATCGTCTCACCAAACTGTTGCTAGATGAGTTTAACCGATTTATAATAATTTGGAAATCCAAGTACATCATGATTTGCAATCGTGTGAATATTTTTCACTTCATTTTGATGAAAGTACAGACTTATCAGATTGTAAATAATATTCACCATATTTCTGTATCAACTTCTTTAATATTTTTCAAATGAACTTTTTTTTATTCTCCATGAACACCACCACTGAAGTTTCAATACATTATTCATTCCTCTATACTCTGCTACATTGATTTCCTTTGTTTTATTTAATTGTTGGGTTGACATGACAACAGTTCTTTAGGAAGAAATAAACAGCCAACGGACGCTCTGGGTTTTTTTTCTGAATAGTAAAACCAGTTTGATGTGCGCTTAAAGTTCAATTTTATCTTATTTTATTTTTCTTCATCCGATAACCAATGTTCATTGAGTCCGAAGTGAATACAAATCTCGTCTATACTAACTGCCAGAAGTGAGAGATATTCATCTTTAAATAATGGGATGGTGAATCCGGCTGATTAGTCAAGTATTTTCATCAAGAAAGGAAATTGAAGGTAGATTTAATTTTCTATTTACTAGCATTGGACTCAAGGGTTGCAGCTACGCATACATCTTTTGGTTTATTAAGAATTTTTTTTGTAGCTAAATAAGGTGTCAACAGGACCAACACACCTTAACCCATCTAACTATTAACCACAGTTTATTGTTATTGGTAGGGTATCTTACCAATCAACTGGTAAAATTAAGATCAATTTTGGCGTTATTGTTCTAATTTAATAGTCATATCTAAGGAACTGAATCTCATAATAATATGTAACTTACTTTTAAGACCCTAAGACTGTATCATTAGAACTATAACTTATTTTGGCGTCAAATAGGTAGGAATTATTTTTTGCTAGTAAAGTTAAAATTTTGTGAACACTATTAAAGTGATAATTTTATTCTCATACCAACACAACCTATTACATTGCCGCTCCAGTTGATGTCGATCTTCTTGAGTATTTCCATCAGTTCCTTCCACTTCACTCTATCGGATGCCTTTTTCCTGTCGATAAACTAATGTAGACATCTTCCTTGACTTCCAGCACTCTCTTTGAAATTATTCTCAGCATTCCAAAGACATATCTAGGTATCTTTCATTTTCTGAAATCAAATAGACTTTATTCCATCACACTTTCTATTTTCTATTCCAATTGCCTGTTGAGTATTCTTGACACAATCTTCCTCACATGAAATATGAGGTTGATGGTCCTGTGGTCACTGCATTTCTTGGTAAGTTTCTTCTTTAGAGCCAATGTGGTTACATCTAGAAATCCCTTGGGTCATTCTCCTATATCGTAGATCCTATTTATTAGTTTTGTCAAAGCCATTAATCTTTTGTTTCCCATTTCATTCAGAAAGTCAGCAGATATGTCATCATCCCCAGCAGCTTTCCTTCTTCACATGTCCTTTATTGCTCTCTCCATTTCACTCTTTAAAATATCTGATCCTTTTTCGTTTTCCTCTACCTCGTCTTTTTCTTCAATCTCCAGGTCCCCTGTTCGATTTTCCTTGTACAGTTTTTCTATATATACTTCCCAAATCATAAGAACCTCTTTATGATCTGTCACCATCTGACCTTTGGAGGCTCTCTATTCCTATTGTTCAAACACCTTTGTTTTCATTCCCTCCCAGTTCCTTTGTTTTCTGGTACATGAGGATATACCTTCCATTTCTTTGCATTTCAATATGTCCTTGTTGACATTTTTCTATTTCCTTCCTTCTTTCATTTTCTTTTATTCTCATATAGCCATACAAATTAACGAAGGATGTCAAAATTACACATTGCCTTTTATGTGTATATAGAGAAGGAAATACCTGAAAGTTTCCTTCTCTCCTACACAATGGAGTGCAGACGACAGCTCAAAAATTTCCGTCACAGATGTCCATCCAGTTAAATTATATTGATCAATGAATTATGATCATTAGTCATTGATCTCTATAATATAACTGGATGGACATCTGTGGCTGAAATTTTCGAGCTGTCGTCTGCACACCATTGTGTAAGAGAGAAAGAAACTTTCGGGTATCTCTTTCTCTCTTTTATCCATATAAGGCAATGCAGCATTTTGACATAATCCATTAATTTGATTGAATATATGAGTTACATCAATGTGTGAGTGGTTAAATTAAATAAATATGTTAGTTAAAGCTTTGAATAGCATGTAAAAGTTCAAAACGGGTTAGTTTTTTCTTTAAATAAGTTGATGTAGCCTAATATGTACGATGATTTTTGAAGGAAGCTTACTTGTAAGGCTTTATTTCGTACCATAATCCTACCCTATAGTTGTGTTTAGTTAGGATAAAAGACCTTCCAGAAGGAAATTTCTACTTATGTTCTAAATTGCCGTTCATCCTACCAAAATATTATATATATGATAGTATTCTGATACGAAATAAAGCCTTACAGATTGGGATTATTACTAAAATCAGGGTTTAGTAGATACTGTACTTCCTACAAGCCAATAACCTAAATTATCATTTGAACGTAAGACTTCTACACAAAGTGTGTCATTCAAACAAATGTAATACAGTTTTTAGCTAACTTGTTTCATTATAGTTATCGAAATTTCAACATAATATGGTTTCTGAAAGATATGAGCCAACTTAAAAAAAAACGGTATTATTATAATAATACTTTCTACAAGCCTATAACCTAAGTGATAGTTTGAATCCATGGCAACTATTTAAAGTATGTCATTCAAACAAATGTAATCAAGTTTTAAGATACCTTGTTCAATATATTTATCGAACTTTCAATATAATATGGTTTCTGAAACTAATATACAAGGTAATAACCAACTTTAAATATAAGTGTAGTCGTGTCAGACTGTAAACAACATTGATGATAACTACATAAAAATTGAAATATCTAAGGTTTTATTCGTATTTGTACAGTCTTACCCGTAAAACTGGATTGTATATCCTTTAATGTAAATGTTTCTTCAGGAAAGTGTGGTATAATACTTCACTATTTTCAAACAATAACACTTTTATTCGTTAGAGACATGTTTTCAAATAAGAACATTTAAAGAAACCGTTAAATCTGTCCCCCCATCAGTGTAGCAGACGATACACTTGAGCGTCACGCTTTTGTCCTTGGAATGTGCATGTGTATGTCCATCCAGTTATATTATAGAGATCAATGTCATTAGTTCATATTTGTATCTTGTTATAGTCTTTTTGTAGGTTTTATTATGCCATTTGGAGTATTTCGTGTACATTTCTGTGGTATCGTCTGTAAATAGGTGATATGTCCATGCTGTACGTATTTTATGATTGTGTTGACGTAAATAAGAATTGGCCCTAGTATTGAATCTTGCGGTAGGTACTACCACATTTTTGTGTGCTAGTTTAAACATAATAATAATTCTTATAAATGGATTGGCAGTGTCTTTCTTTCATTTTCACAATAATTTACTAAAGAGTATTATTGTATTCATTAAGAATTAATCTATATGGAAATTTATGATTTAATTAGTACATTGTTTCACTCTTATGTTACTACTAATCAACACATATAATTTAAGCATTCTTCATACTCTCTAATTTTTCACTTTATAACGTTATGAAAAAATTATACATAACTCATTACATAGAATAACTAAATAATAATAAAAATTGTTGATGTAAAGCTCATAGTCCCCGAGTGACCAAATGCTCTTTGGATTATGCATATACAAACCTTTAAATAATAATAATAATAATAATAATAATAATGTCATTGATATAGTTAATGTGCATTATCACAACAATAGTGTAAAAAATAATGATTAAATATGGTTTACAAAGGTCAATCCTGGCTTTAGCTCTGAACAATCTTTTATGAAGGGATTAGCTTTATTTAAAGAGGGTCACATTATTGATTTGATCGAACTTCAAGTTGAAAATTCAACTTTTATAACATCGAAAGTTGTAAGGCAGACGTCTGTCGGTTTAAGACTGTATGATGTTAAAAGTTAAGTTAGCATATAATTCAGGGGCGGCTCGTCCCCCAGGGCGCGAAGGCGCGCGCCCCCCATCACCACGAACCCCCAGTTCCTTTTAAATTTATTATTCGCACTCTCACGACAATTTTATCTAGCCATAATAGTTTCAAGAAAAATATGTTTTCAGTTTAAGTAGTAGCAGGTAATGTTTTTGAAATGGCATGCAGTCAGGTGCGCGGCGGTCAGCACCTAATATTGTGAAACCAAACCCTCCCACCCCTTCACCTCTTGACAACAAATGGCATGCGGTCAGGCGCGCGGCGGTCAGCGCCTCAGCGCCTTGCATTGTGAAACCAAACCTCCCCTCCCCTTCACCACCTACTATCAACATCCTGCTAAGGCTAGCTAGCCCTGACTATTCTTCGTGAAAGGCGCACTCCCTTACGCGCCCTAAGGTTGAAAGCTTGTGAGATAATGTGTATAGTATGAACCAGCATGAATTGTTGTCAGTCACCCTGCGTGTTCCTGCGTATTGAGGCTGTGTGTGGCGTGTGTGTTTATAGTAATATTATGTAGGGTCATTTTAGGATAGTGTTTAATTGAGTTATATGTTTTAATATTTTTTGTAACTATGCTTAATATGAATAATTCAATTCAGGCGCTTAAGACAACAAATGTTTCAAGATTAAACTCTTGATCAAAAAAGAGCATTGAAATCATAAGGTAGGCCATGTCCTGAATTCTGTATGAAACAAAGTGAAACGAAGAAAATTTAAAATCGAGATTTTAAAAGGCAACTCAAGTGCAAAGATGCATACCAAAAAAATGGCTGGATTTGAGGCTGTGATGTGGACAAATCTTTGTGCTGTTTACTGTGTATTTTGTTTTCTCCCCGAAACAGTGGTGAATGCTTGTGGATAGTAAAAGGCGTCAATGATATAAAACATTTAACAGAAAAAATTAAGAAACACGAAGTATCTTCGAATCACATTAATAGGGTCGTTGATATTTCTTTGCTAGGCAAAGTAAAAATATCGTCTAGTCTAGACTCACAATACAGAGAAAACGTTAAAAAACACAATACTCACGTTGACAAAAATAGGCACATATTAAAAAGGTTGATTTTATGTGTTAAATTCTGTGGTGGTTTTGAATTACCTCTCAGAGGCCATGACGAATCAGCATCATATACAAATCCTGGTGTCTACAGAGGTTTAATTAATTATACTGCTGAGCTGGATTCTGCAATGAAAGACTATTTAGAGTCGGCCACTGTATTCAAAGGAACATCGAAAATAATACAAAATGACATTATGGACTGCATACTTACTGTCTGTAGGGCGGAAATAGAAAAGCAGATACGAGATTCTAAATTTGTAGCCACCGAATGTGATGAGACAACTGATGTAACGAACCCGTGTCAAATTGTATTAAGTTTTCAGGTAGGTGGTTGAGGCTGACTTGTGAGAGGTTTTGGGGGTTTCTTATTCCTGAAGGAAGATGTGCAGAAACCTTAGCAAAATGCATACTGGACCACATCAGACCTCTTCTAGACACTTCTAGACAGGAAGATTAATAGCACAGACGTATGACGCTGCTAATGTTATGAGTGGCTCTGTTGGTGGTGTACAGGCCAAGATTAGAGAAGCATACCCATTTACCTATTTTGTACATTGTTACGCTCATCAGCTAAATTTGATATTGGAAAAATCAACCAGTGCAAACAGCAAAGTTTAAGTTTTTTTCTCAAACCTTTCTGCCATTCCCGCTTTTTTTTTCGCACTCATCTATACAATCTGACGTTTTAGAGCAAGTAGTAAAAGTCAAACTACCCAGAGTTGCTGCAACAAGATGGAGCTACAACAATCGAACTGTTAACTTTGTGTACGAAAATAGAGATAAGTTGGAGGAATGCTTTGAAGTTCTTGAGGAAAAGTACAGAAACAAACTTAGGCCTACTGTTAACGAGGCGAGTAGCCACAGAAGGGCTTTTCAGGACCCAAATTTCATGTTCTGACTAACTCTTTTCAACAAAATTTTACCTCACGTTGATATATTGTACCAACAACTACAAACCAGGAACAGAGACAGTGTAATGTGGCAAAATGACATTTGCATTTTTTTTAAATGAGATGCAGAAAGAATGCAAGTGAATGAAATAGAGAAGCAAATAAACGAAGAGTTGCCTAAACAACCAATAAAAAGGATGGTAAATGTAGCACCAGAGTGGGGGATGCAAAAGAAGTGTGTGATATCATTAAAACTCATCTAAAAACAAGATTTGCTTTTACTGGTCATTTAAAGGCAGCTTCTTTGTTAGGTAATGAGTCATTTCCCCAAATTTCTACTTGCTTTCCGGAAGAAAAACTCACGCGACTATTCCAACACTACCCTTTCTTAGAAAAAGAAAAACTCCGGTCTGAATTGGGACTATTATACAGCCGACAGGACTTTGACATTAAAGGAGCAATACAACTATTGAACTTCATGGAGAAAAATAACATTATTTCAGTTTTCAGTGAGGTGACGAAGCTTCTAAAAATCATCATAACGACCCCAATGACGTCTGCTGAATCTAAACGTTACTTTTCTACACTGAAAAGAATAAAGACTTTCTTAAGGAATACAACAACAAATGACAGACTGAATGCTCTAGCGATGGTAGCCATCAACAAGGAACTTATCACACAAATGAAGGACTTTGACGACGGAGTTATGGAAAAGTTCATTAACTTAAAGGAGAGGAGTATGGGCCTCGTATGTAAATAATTTCTTTGTTTATCGCGTACTAAGTCATTTCTCACATGTGTAAATAATGTAAATATTGTGTATCCTACATATTAATGTTGTATATATTATATTATATATATATTTACTCACATTACACAGCTGCAGAGTTTCTACAATAGAACCACGTTCTTTGGGGTGAGTTTAATTTTTTTTTATCTTTGCATGTTGTTTGTGGTATTAATTTTTTGAGTTTAAATAAATTAATATTCAACAAAATTTATTCCGAAATTTGTGTCTTCTTTTAAATGTATTATTTAGAAATAATTAATGAACTAAACAGGCCGCGCCCTCCAATTTCTAAAGTGACGAGCCGCCACTGATATAATTATACTTTCACAGTAGAACTTTAATATGTGCCGTCAATTATTTTTTCTTAAATGTCATACAATTTTATTTACCTAAAACTTTGTTGCAAGTCGAATAGTATTTTTTGTGTCTTGTAATATGTACAGTACTGTATCAGGTACCGGTAATGTTTAAAAAAAAATCTCTACAGATGTTAAATATAGCTATGAGACCAAACCCTCACCTCCCCCAAAATTTGACAAAAAAAACTGCCTTATGGTTTAGACCAAACAAAATACAAGTCTATCGCTTTTCACTACCATTTTAATGTTTATGTACATTAAAAAAAGTGTGTGTTTGTGTTCATTAGTCAGACAACAAAGCTAGACTAAGACAAATAATTAACTAAGGAAATATGAAGTATTAGTGAATGTGGGGAGAGCCGTGGAAGTTGTTAAGTCTTTGATATTAAGAATAAACAAAACCTTTCAAGTCGAAACTATTTGAGAACACTTCGTAGAGGAGTCGGCAAAGAAAGAAGAATCAGAGAATAGTGAAAATGGGGAGGGGGTCGAGATATCAGCCCCCTACTGGTTACAGTTTGCGAAAATATAGATAGTGGCAGTTTTCCAACAGCTTGTCTTGAGATAAGTAAAGTGATTTAAATACTGAGACGTGTGAAAGCTTCTAGTGTTATAAGTTTAATGTGTAGAGTAGACTAGACTGAATGTTAGTTAAGTTAGCTATCGTGAGGGGTAAACTGGTTTAGGCCTACTGATCCTGATCCTGAATTCTACCTTTTTTTAAAGTTCGCGCTATGAATTACAGTAAACAAAAAAAAACAATAATGTCTACTTTAGTTTTTAGTATGAAAATACAAAAATATTTTGTGTGGTATGAATTATTGATCATACTACAGAACTGAAGGTAATGGCATACTCGGACGATGTCATAACCTGGGAGGAGTCGGAAGAGGACTTGGAGAAAGGACTAGCTTAATGGTCAGGAACGATGGAACTATATGGATTAGACATGAACGTTGAAAAGACCAAGATAATAAAGGTGCCTAGAAACACAAACCCAGCAAAGAAAGTTTTAATCAATGGTAAGGAACTCGAAAAGGTGGACGATTTCTGCTATTTAAGAATCAAAATTAGCGCAAATGGTAAGATCCAGGAGGAACTAAGACAAATAATATCGATGAGTGGACAATTCTAACATGCGGTTAAGGATATAATCTGGTGATGGAATACAGGAAAAGAGGCCAAAACGTATTTATAAAAGGCATATTATCATCCAATATTGACATATGTCTCTGAAACCTGGACATGGATGAAGAGAGATTGTGTAAAACACAACCTCCCCCTCCCCCCTTAAATGAACATAACAAAATAATAATTTAAATAAAAATATTTGATTCGCTAGCTCAAATTCTGGCAAACATTTTATAGATTCTTTGGGAGTAGTTCTCCCATATCAGGACCCCTGGTTGGTTCACTCTGTCGAAAGAGAAAACCGGTCTGTATGGAGAAAATGGGGCAAAAGTTCAAAACAGACTAAATATATAAATTGTTAGGAATAAATAAATAAAACATAGGCCTATGTCATAACCCTTTACATTACAAAAAAAATACAGGTTTGGCAGGTTTGTAGTACCCTGTGTAAAAGAACAAATTAAGGTATAATGCACCACATAGCAATATCATTTAGAAATGCTTACTGAATGCAACAAGTATTATATTCCTTGAAATTAGTAACATAATATCACACACATTTATATAGCAAAAGAAATAACAATCAAAATGGCTTTACCTGGTCTGAAGGATCGAATCAAATATACCAAAACACATAACAATGAACATATGGTGTTATCAATATTCCCCATTAACTCAACATCGACAATAGAATAGAATGGTTACAACCCTTCTCATTTAAAGAACATAATGTTACTTATTTAAATGGCTTTACCCAATATGACAGACCAAGTAGAAGTGCAGCAAGATACATAACAATGAACATGGGTTAAATGCCCCCCATGCACCCGACATCAACAATAGGGCCTACAATCGAATTGTTATAACCCTTTTATAGTGAAAAGAAAAATGTTAGTTATTCAAATGGCTTTACCCTATCGGAAGGACCAAGTATAAGTGCACCAAAACACACAACAATGAACATGGGTTAAATGCCCCCATGCATCCAACATCAACAATACAATCAAATTGTTATAACTTTGTTATGGTACAAAAAAAATGTATGGCTTTAAACATTCCGAAGGACCAAGTATAAGTGCATCAAAACACACAACAATCGGTTAAAATGTGATTACATTTAAATGATAGGACTTAGCTTTTATAACATATCACACACAATATTATAACCAAAAAAATTACTTTACCGGGTCGCACCAACAGGAAGTACAAAATTATAAACTTGGTTTACTGAAGTAATATGTCACCTAAACTCTATTCTCAGATAAAGACATCTGGGCAACCGTATGATTGTTTAGCTGTCGATGTAGGATGAATTAAGTATTTGTTGGTATCACCAAATAATGTCTCCTTCACAGCTAACCAGTTCTCTGGAATGTATCATTTATCATCATAGAAACATTATACAATTGGCTGTTTTTTAAAAAAAAACTCTCACATAATTTACAGTCCAAGCAGAATGCTCGATTCCCGTGCTAAAAGTAATACTTCACCAGTAGATAGTATTACATACTCTTCACACGAAGATTCCATTTCCACATTTCATTTGATATATGTAGCTTTAAGAACTTACCAGTTATAAGAGTTGCAGATAATAATTACTTGTATATGATATCGTTTGATTCACACGATAACGGTTTGTGGCTTTATCCGACATCCTCACCACCTAACACAAATCATCCTCTCGAAGGAACCGCTCTGCACATACACCCAAAGTGAAAAAACAGCCTCGCAACAAACCATTCCTCCAAGCGGCAACGGAAGACAACACAAAATCCATAATCAAGGCTAACCGCGAAATACCAAATTGGACGCCAAATACAGTGTTACAATTGCAAGCAGCAGAGATGAGTTTCCTGAGAGGCATTGAGAATGTTACATGAAGAGACAGGATAAGGATCGAAATCATTAAGGATGGTTTAAAATTTATATAATTAGAAGACTCACTGAAGAGAAAAAGGTAGCTGGTGTTAGGTCATGTGATGAGAATGGAGGAGGACAGAATGCTTAAGAAAGTCTGACAGAACACTGAGAAGGGTTCCTATACCTATTGGAAGACCATGGACAAGATGGATGAAACAAGTGCAGAAGGACATGGAGGAGTGGAGACTATCTGAAGATGATACTATTGATAATGCTCTAGCTGGTATGACGACAAAGAAGAAGAAAAAGGCTTCAAGCCTAAGTGGTGTGTATGTAGAACCAAGACAATGGTCAGAATTAGCATGCTACTTTTTAAGAAAGGACATATTTTGAAATACTGTAGAAAAAGACTACATGCTGAAAGAAACAATGGTCAAAACGAAAGGGACTCGGAAAAACCTAGCGCATGTACATTTGCTGTCACAAGTACTGACACTGATGAAAACAGTTTAAGCCATACCTACAGAGAGTGGTGATATATTACCTACCAGTGGCCAGGTAACGCATCTATTTAGTAAGAATACAAAGGATGTTTGACTTACCGATAACGAGCCATCAAGACATATCCCCTTCTGTATAGACTGGCTAAAGAATTACCAGCTAAGTAAGGGTGAAACAGTACGCATAGGAGAAGACGATATATGTACAGCAGAGGGTACTGGCACTTTTAAAATTGAGATACTATTAAATTGTGTCTGGAAATAGGAACAAATAACAAACGTATTTTATGTGCCGTCTTAATGGAAAAATCTGTTTTCTGTAGGTGTTTGCACAACCAACAAATACGAAGTGCGATTCAAAGGAAAGAGTGTTGTGATACTGTCTAAAGACTCGAATGTTGCAGCTCAAGGTGTCTAACAAATTAATGAAATTTACCACATGTTTTTCAACAAAGTCGAGGATAATGAAGGAAACGCACCTGAGTTGGAAATTAAAGTTTGGAATGAGCGGTTTGGTCATGTTAATTAACAAACAATAAAGAAAATGTCGTAGGAAGGATTAACAGAAGGATTAAAGCAGGGGGATACCAAAGAGTTTTTCTGCGAGGCATGTCAACTAGGTCAATCATATGTCAAGCCATTCATAAAACCAGGATCCAGCAGACCTTCCAAGCAAGGGGAGTATTTCCACAGTGATGTTTGTGGATCAATGAAAGTATAATCAGTTGGAGGCGCAAATTCTCCCTGACATTTAAAGATGACGCATCTGGTTTCAGAATGGTATACTTCAATAAACACTAGTCTGATACACTCAACAGATTCAAAGAATTTGAACGGTTGGTAACAAACAAATTTGACAACCCAATAAAGAGATTGAGAACGGAAAATGGGAAAGAATATTGTGATAAAGGCATGCTTGAATATCTCTCAAAACATGGAATCCAGCTCGAGAATCCAGCCCCGTATACACCTCAGCAGAACGGAAAGGCAGAAAGAAATAACAGAACAATAGTGAAAAGTGCGCGAACAATGTTGCACTCAGCAAAGCTACCTCTATACCTGTGGGCTGAAGCTGTGGGTACGTCAATCTATATTCTAAACTGTATGACATCCAAACAAACACACAACAAGGCACCGTTTGAGATAAGAACTTGAAAGAAACCTTCGCCTTTCACACATACAAATCTTTGGATCGGACGCCTATGTTCATGTACCAAATCAACGACGAACGAAATTAAACCAAAAGGCAAAAAAACTAATTTTAGTTGGCTACCAGGCTGAGTCGACAAACTACCGTCCATACGAGCCTGAAATAAAGAGAACAATCCAATCCAGAAATGTCACTTTCAATGAAAAGCCAAAATAACAAGAATACTCCTCGCTATCAGCTGAGTTCCAAACTACCGCAAACCCTCAACCACCTGTCGAGGTAGAGGACAGTGAAGGAGATAAAGTTTTTCACGACGCAGAGTAGCAGGGTCAAGAAAACCTGTCACAAGCAAACAAATATGCAACTCATACAGACCAAAACGCAGAACGTACAAGAATACAACTTCGAGACCGGAACATAATAAGAAAACCAGTCCGATACGAGGTAAACATGGTAGAATGCGAAGACCCCTCTACTATACAATAAGCTATGGCAACTCTAGAAGCATATCACCGAAAAAGAGCTATACAAGAGGAATTCGAGACACATTAGATCAACGGTACATGGAGTATTGTGCCAACAAACAATCACCTTGAACCTATAGACTCCAAGTGGGTGTTCAAGACAAAAAGGATGCAGCGAGGAAGATACAAAGCTCACCTATGTGCACGAGGTTTTCTCCAGCAACCCGGTCGTGAATACGTTGAGACATTCGTACAAGTAGTGAGATATTACTCCATTCGTGTGTTTCTAGCCATAGCAACTCATGAAGATCTTGACATAGTGCAGTTTGATGTAAAAATCCCATTCTTTATGGAAAGTTAGATACGGAAGTGTATATGAGGGTACCTGAAGGTGGGATTGTGAAGGACAAATAATGTCCTGTTATGTGTAGACTGGTAAAGGTATTGAACGAGTTAAAACAACCACCGAGATACTGGAATCACGTGTTCAACACATTCATGAACTGCTTTGACTTCAAAGAATCACTTGAAATTACTATAGAAAGTGGTGAAATATTTGTAGGTTTGCAAATAAATCGTGATAGAAATAAGAAAACTATGTTCATAAATCAAAATGGCTATGCATAACAGGTCATTAAACGATTTAGAATGACTGAGACCTAGGGAACATCAATACCAACCGACCCTCACGTCACGTTAAGGCCTGTAACCGAAGAAAATGTAACTAAGAAAAATGTACCATTTACGGAAGCAGTAGGATCCTTAATGCTTCTAGCCATTGTATCAAGGCCCGACATAGCACTTGCTGTCAATTCAGTCAGTAGATTACTAAATAATCACAATGGCATTAATTTGCAGGTTGTCAAAATAATAAGATATCTAAAAGTATCATAGACATAGGTATAACTTATCGAAAACCCAAAAACCAAATAAACCTTGCTGGATACTCAGATGCTGATTACGTTAGCGATGTAATAACCAGGAGATCGACCACTGGATGTATATTATATTCATGTATCAGATGGCCCTGTAACATGGGCATCACAAAGGCAAAAGATGGTAACTTTAAGTACGACTGAGGCAGAGTATGTAACTGCAGCTACCGCAGTCATTGGTCCTTATGATTAATGTTAGACTTGCGGTATGATAGAAATAGTGCTAATGTCCTCTATGTTGATAACCAAAGTGCAATAAGGTTATCAAAGAACCCAGAGTTTCATAAATAAGCCAAACATATTGATATAAAGTACCATTACGTACGTGAAAAGGTAGAGAATGATGAGATAGTAGTTTCATATGTACGCTCAGCAAGGCAACTGGCCGACATACTAACCAAATCACTATCCAAAGAGCGATTCAATGTATTGTGCAAATATTTATATATTAAGGACTATAATACTCAAATAGGGGGAGTATTAGAATAAGTTATTTTCCGTATTCTAGGCAGGGTGGCACCTAGTAGTGCACACTGTAAACGGCAAGAAAAAGACAAAAAAGAGAGAGAGAGCTAAGCGCTCAGTCTCTGTGTTTGATGTAATGTATAAACATCGTACATATGTTAAAGCTTTTTTTTTTGTCTTTGTGTAATACATCTGCATTATGTCTGATTATGTATAGATTATCTAATACATACCTCCTAACAATATCAGCAATATACATTAATTTACCTGGAAGGTATGATATAGTTATATTATATTTAAGCAGTCTTAAAATTAGCCATTGTAAATATCTTTGTTCTGATTCGGTGAATGCCCTTGATGGGAAGGCTAAAGGACGTGTCCATCCTGCAACAATATAGAGCCAATACCACCTCTAGGGATATCAGTTTGTATTTGTAATGGTTTATTATTACAATAGAAGTGCAACACTGGTGCAGTAGTTATCAATATTTTTTAAGATAAATTATTTATCATGCTTTGGTCCCCAATTAAAATCAACATCATTCCTAGTTAAATCCCTCAAATGAAGAATGCCATTAGAGAAGGTGGGAATGAATTTTGATAAATATTTTGCCATATCTAAGAATCTTAGCAAAGCTTTCTTATTCGTTGGCCTATTCATATTGGTAACAGCCCTTATTTGGTTTGGATCAGGCCGAAAACCCTTACAACTAATAATAAATCCTATAAACTTGACATTTGACATTCGTAGTTGCAATTTGTTAGGATTAAATCTTATCCCATATGTTCTTGGCTTCTTTAGAACTTTGATTAATATTTTGTCATGAGATTTCTGATCTTCAGCCGATATAATAAGCTCACAAAATAGGGACAAACCCCTTCCATATCCTCGAAAATCTCCATGGTCTTTTTTTTTTTAAATCTCAAGACCAGGAGCAATCCCAAAACAAAATCGATTCCACCTATGACGAAAAATGGAGAGTGAAAAGTGGTTAAGAATGAGGATTCGTCATTCAACTCACAGTGCCAAAACCCATTTCTTATGTGTAAAACACTAAATACTTTTTTGTTACTTAACCAACAAGTTTAATTCCCATTGTAGGAATTAAAAATTGGGGCCTTCAATAGCTACATAAAGATTTTTTGGGACCAAGCATAACCTAACCTCGCTATTTTGTTTTTCTACCGCAATCAAATTAGACACTCAATCCTTTGGACAATGGATTTTTCTAATTCAATCAGCGTACCCTTTAATTTATCTATAACTTTATGGGGAAACCTGCGTTGCCTCTTTACAAATGGCTTAACTGTCGGATCCAAGTATAGTTTCACTATACCAGGTACTTTACCAAGGCCTGTAAAGACATCACTATATGTCTCAAGAAGATTTAAATTTTCCTCAACAGCAAACTATTTTAATCAACTTCAGTTGTAGATAAGCATGAAGGCCTACTATACATTCAACGTCTGCTGACATGATTTCAAAGTCTAGGGTAGTATACACAATTACAGAATACTTCTAATTTCACTTTACCCATAGGTTTTAAAGAGTATAATTCCATAAGTGGCTAATAAAGTCCTATTAGGAAAATTTAAGGATGTGAATTCAATTATTTTACAGTACTCAAGCTGATCACGTTTGTCTCAGCAACAGTATCAATTTGCGCCTTAACTTCTAAATTTTTAAACAAATGATTAACGTACCATGCTTACTCGTCGTTTGAAGGTTGACCTGTTTCTTCCACAACATTGACACTACAGGTACGCTTACCACACATTTTCGAGAAATGATTACGGCCATTAAAAACACTCCAGATTGTAAGCAGGACACTTTCTATAGGCATGGTGACGGTCACACTTGACACAGAGAGATTAGGACCTCTGCTGACCTGCTGCTTGGTTGTTATTTTGATTCACTACTATCTTCCCTGCATTTGATAGTTTAGAGTGATGGGACACGTTGTCCACTTGACCAGCTGCAGAACGTCTTGATCACACCCCCATTGCTTGTTGGTGTTTAGGATCCCGAAAATTAGTTCTTATTTCAACCGCTTCCAACGGTATAATTTGTTGCTTGCTGTCGCCATGAATTTCTTCCCTTTGCTTTCTGGACATCTCTGCTTTATGGCAAAACTCTTCAGCCTTTTTTTAAGGTTAAATCTGAATCTCTTAACATGCTTTGAACAAACCCCTTATCACCAACACCAAACACAATACGATCACGAATTAATTTGTCAGTTTGATCACCATAATCACATAACGCCGCCTAAGTCTTCAACTCTGTTAAAAATGAATCAAACAATTGCCCGTCCTTTTTTAATATTCTACTAAACACGAACCTTTCTTACACTTTATTCTTCCGCGGTGTACAACGCGTCATACTTCATTGACTTAACTGATTATATATTGCGAGCCCTTTGTCACCTAACGATGACATTAAAATTCCATCTTCTGTCTTCCGACGTCATTAGGCTTTTTTCTTGAAAATAAAACTTGAGTCTCTGTTTGTAGAATTTTCATAATGGAGCTAAATTTGGAGCGTCAAAATTGATTGCCTGTGGCTTTGACTTCTACTTCTGACAGCATGTTAGGTTTTAGCATTAGAACAATTAGAAATATTGATAGACTTTACTATTTTATTGAAGCTTGGTTTTACATTTAGTAGGTACATTGCTAGTTACAAAACATTTATCAAATAATAATGAACACACTGCTGACTGCTGAGCATAATACCATATACCATCTATAATACATTCACGACCTTAGTTTACTTGGATGACAGCTCAAAAAGTTAATAGAAATAGGCCCTAATGTATACCTACTTCAACAGCTGAGATCCGTCCCTATGAATAACTGTAATGAAAACACATGATAATGTATGAATGTGATAGTTAACCACAGTAATTTAGGCCAATATTATTTTTATTTAATTGAGGTCGGGCACCAAGATTATTTATCGTTTCATTTCACTTAAAACAAATTATTATTCACAGCACTTTCACAAAAGGTCTAACGAACACAGTTTCAAAATGGCAACTGACAAATCTAAACCATGTGATTGAACATGACGGAAACAAGGTATTTGCAATGATGCAGCTACGCAGTGGATAATAATATTTTATTCATTTAAATATTTAGAAATACGGTAAAATAATTATAAAATAATTTTTTAAATAATAAATAAAATTACAAGTATACTACCCATCCCAACTTTATTTAACCTCTATCCTACATTCTTTGAGAAATGTGGGGTTAGGAATGTTACTTAAGGATAGCTTATATTTATTAACATGCCTATAAATGAATTATAATGATTATAGAATGAAAAGGGTATTTTAGTTAAGTACTTACAGTTTTTAATTTTCTTGACTGTACAGTGAATCATCAAAGAAA
>CABFWB010005931.1:0-38679 GCA_902151455.1 Timema bartmani | reverse complement strand
GATCCACAACAAGGACTAAACATAAATCAACACATCCATCCTACCAAGTAAAGAAAAAAATATTATCTTCAGACACTGATAATATTTAGCATCGCGTCTTACTACCCGTTCGGGTTATACGCTTAAGTACTAATTACTATAATGGATTAGGAATTGGGAGGGTTGAATTTAGAGGAAGTGAACCCGCATTTGCGTGGAGGGAGAGTGGAAAACCATGTCGGGAAAAACCACCCCCAGTTCACCCGACCGAGATTTGAACCTCGATCTCCTCATCCTCGGTGGTCAAACATAACACGACTAGCGCGTTAGCCAACTACGCTACCGAGGCGGGTCATATTCAGACACTGATCACTTCTAAACGTATGTAGGTACGCAGTTTAATATAGTAGAAATAAATAGTCTATTTTGTTTTTTATTTTATAACGCTCTTTATTACGCTAAAAATGAACTTTTATTAGCATTATTTTTATAATAAATGAAATTGATGAAACTAAAGAAAAAGTAAAAATAAACTACTAAAAGTAAATTTGATGAAGAAAGCCCACCTAGGGAAAGAGGAAAAATGTGAGAAGGAAGATGTCACCTTTGTGCATTGGATTCTTCCCACAGTTTTCCTCTTTCCCTTGGTGGGCTTTCTTCATCAAATTTATACTTAGTAGTTTATTTTTCCTTTTTCTTTAGTTTTATCAATTTCCTTTGTTATAAAATTATTTACCCACTGAGCCACCTCATTTTTAAACATTTTATCATAATTTTTGTGAAATGTATGAAAACCATACGCAATAGAGGTAAATGCACTTCAGCATTAAATTTAGTATCTCAGAATTAGTTAAAATCATCTTTCACCTTTAGACAGCAGAAAAAAACTTTTATTTCGCAAGATAGTGTAATCAAACATTATGGAGTAATTGATAGCACATATTTAGGCCTATTACAACACGGTGGTTTCACAACCTGGTTTACTCAAACAACATGTTTGTGACTCATACTTTGGTATATTATTTATTTGTGTGGTTTGTAGCAAGATGAGTGGGCGGGCATCTCCCTGCGCAAGCTAAACTACTAATCCTCTGCTAGTAATACATTAGTTTTTTTAAAAAAAGCTTAACCCAATGGTTGTACCCCTTTTTTCCCCACAAAAACAAGGCATAAAATATGCAACAATTATGCATTGAATGTTAAAATACTGTTTAGAAGCTGTTTTCAAAACTATTATATGTCAAAATATGTAATATTTAGTGAGATATTTCAATTATGTTAATTTAAATGAAGCGAAGTTTTCTTCTTTTTGTAATATTTTGAAGATGTGGAGGCTATTTTGGTTTTCGAAGTTTAGGTGAAGGAAATTGGACATTGGACTTAAACATTTTGAAGTTTTACACACCCCTAGTGTGTAAACTAGTCTAAATTCTACACTTTTGTTCATTTGGTGTGACTATAGTGTAAATTGGTAGGCCTGCAGTCTTTGTCATCTTCACATTTTTATTTGATGTCATATTGTGCTTTTCCTCCTCGTTATTCTTGATTACAATTGCATAATGGTTTGGATAACCCAATCACTGGTTTAGACTGATCAATGAGCCTTCCAGTTTAATAACTGTGTACTATTAGTTCATATTGGTAATGTTATGTGTTGAGACTACCAAACATTCAACAAACCTTTGAATAATATATACATTACAATTGTAAGGGTTTGAGCTGGAAACATACAAAATTATACAAGTTTACATTGCCAACTATCTTTGTTTCTAAACCAATCACTTTTCAGTAAGAAACGCAGAAAATAATTAATTTTAAAATGTGTTTGCAATACACTTGTGTGCTTTAGTAAATATTAATAGACTTGCTAGTCTTTTCTAGAGTTTTGTTGAAATAATAGTTTACTTGGTTTGACATTTATATGGTGTGTAATTACTTTACTTTTTGTCCAAGTCTTAAAATTTGTTCATATTGATTTCAAACTTAATCTTCCAGCTTTTCAGTGAATCAGAGATACAATTTATTTGTAAGAAAGAGCCTTACACTAAAAATTCTACGTTAATGTTCTATCTAGAATTGACAAAACCTCAGTTGGTAAAAGTCACTCCAGGTTTCATATTTTTCATATATTAGTTTATCTTACCAGAAGCTTCATGAATAAACCAAACCATTTATATAAATAGAATACCTGAATTCACATTTGGTAAGGATTATGTGCCGTTCACAGATCTGCTGTGTTTAAGAAGAAAGTACTAATTAGAATTTTTTTAAATAGATCATATTTGGTATCATTAAATTAGCCTTTATTTCCTATATTATTTTCAAACCTTAAGACACTAAACATACACTTTTGGTAAAAAGACGACCAAATCACTGGTTTATAAGTTTATTTAGTCTTTATAGGGGCGAAAAGCAGCAACAAATTGTTTAATATATAGAAGACAATAAGTAACCAGCAATCTGATCACTTACTACCTTCTTAAATTTCACAACATTACTTTGTTATTATATTATAATTTCAATAAAGATGTCACCTAGTAACTTTGCAGACTGTTCTGAATCATGTAATATAATTTAACTCTTGGAGGTTTATTAGTGTCTAATTAACAAGCTAAATGTTAATTTATACATATTCATTGTATAAATTCTATACATTATGCTTTGAAATGCCTATAAGACCAGTTACACGAAGCCAACCCACACCACACCACACCCAAAAATTTTGGATTAATGCCATCCATGTTTTTAGATACAAGTGGCTACACGAATCCACACTGGCGCAGACAAATCATCGAGAGAGCATTCATCCACACTTTTACGGTGCGGTATGATGCATACTGTGTAGCCACCAACCCCCAAATACGCATGGAAATTCAGGCGTCTCTGGAAATGTTCAGTAACTTGAGAACGTTGCTATCGTGCCAATCGTTGTTCTTCCATGGCCTCCACAACACTACTTTTGATGGAAGGAGTGCAATGGCGCACTTATCCATCCACATTTTATGTTACATTCAGTTTGTGTAGCCACTTGCTGGAAAAGTTGGTGCAGTGCGAGTCGACCCTGTGTAGCCTTAGCTTATATGTTTTTTTTAGTGATGCAAACAAATAAAGAAGTATTACAATCATGCAGTAAGTAAGCACAACATGCTTTGTTGACCTGACTTAGAACATGAATAGTGACAACGGAACTCCCTAAAGGGCCAGAAAAATCAAACTTTGTAGTTTTTTTCAACAAAATATGATTTAAGATAACTTAACATTCCTCCTAAATAGGGCAAAGCTTTTGCTCAGATTGATAAATTTTTTTTTTCAAAAAATATTAAATTTTTGTTCCCATTTAAAATTAACATAAAAATTGATCATAACTACCAAGATCATCTTTACAGACATTAGGTAAAATTAAAGTAGCCCTACCTGGATTGGGTCACTGCTTGAGCTGGCTACAATGGTAGTGTAACTTGTGTTTAGAGGCAAAGGCATTGTTTCTGGCTATTTATATTCAGTACAAGGTTTTATATTTGATCTTTAGATATAACGATTGTTTAAAAGAAACATTAATGATTTTTTATTTAAAAAAAACACTGTTTAAACTCTTTGTTAGAAATAAGTCCACATATAAAATCAGATATTAATGTAAACTTAAAATTTCCAATTTATTTAACCGTACCAATGTTTGGAAGACAGATGTAACTGACTGTTTACTAAAAATCTTAGTTTATTTTTAAAAATAACACTTTCGACCTTGATTTTGTTTTTGACTTTGTGAATTTCATTTTTGGAAAAATGTGGGTTTACCCTTTCACATTGATAAATTAACGGCTGGAGACTGGATGTTGTGCCTGCCCTAGTCTTAAGATAAATTATAAGGCATATGAAGCTATGACTGACCTAGCCAGCTGTTATTGGAAAATATATGACTTGTATAAAAAATTACCCAAGCCACAGGCTGGAAACAATGGATGTAAAAAAAAATCATGAACCGCTTTTGCTCACATTAATAAATCGTATCAAAGAGCAAAAATAAAGTTTTGATACTCATGATGAAGTATCTTATTTAACATTTTAAATCTTGGTCACTTTCAATTTCAACTAAGTATCGCCTTGCTAACATCAACTTTGGCTTGAAATGTTGAGGATATCTTCTATATCAATAAAATGAAAAGTTTGTTTGTCTGTCAGTCAAGCATTGCACGATATCTACTGCAAGCAGATGGATGAAATTTAAAATAAGTTTCCCCCTTTTTATTAATAATTGCACTTAGGAATTTTACATTTTTCTGTTAGTTTATTATATTATTCCCTCTAGATATGTCGTTGGATTGTACAATGACTGTTGGTATTTCCTAAGCAATAGTTCTTGTCATCCAAGATTGTTTTATGATATTTTTACATCCATTAAGATCACCAAATCTAAAAGAATGATCATTTTCTAAAGCACAAAGTCAGATTATAGAATATCGATTCGTCTCGTCGGGGACTCTAGTTGTGGAAGTGATGGGTTATTGGCGACGAGGAGTCTTTGGGCGAGTGTGCTAGTTTTTTGGCTGGAGGGCAGTTTCTCGGGAGAGGAGTTAGCGGAGCACGTTCTTTCTTGATCTTTTCCTCTTTTTCTGTGAGACGAGCCTGAGTGTATTAACTCAGATGGGGTCCCCAGAAGAGGCATGTGTCCATACGTCTTTAGGGATGGGTTCCTTGCAGTATTTACAATGACATGTTTCGTACAGGCGGTCGGAGAGGGACTGAAATTCTGAGAGACGAAATAGGGCGTGCTGCTTGACTGGCAGGAAGGGGGAGGGGAGAGGGATCTCAGTTGGTAGGGGCTCTGTGGGGAAGGGGGTTGTAGGGGAGCAGGGTGGGGAGGAGTGTAGGAGAAAAAAGGTTCTTGAATATAGAATAGTTTTCAGCTCAAGTCTCTTCTGTTCTACCCTCCCTTGCAGCGTCGGTAGCGGGGGTGATTGGGAGGGTGGCTCATGGATGAAGGAAGAAGTTGAACAAAAAATAACTAGACCAAGAGATCGGTAGTAGCTGTTCGGATGTTTATTTCAGATTTACATTCTCCTTATCTCGGGGCCTCAACATACTTGGTCAGTTGGGGGAGGTTGGCCCCAACCCTCCCCCTCAAGCTTAATCTCTAAAACTTATGCTAAGACATACATATCGTACACTCTTATATTTAACATGAACAATTAGTTTTACTAAGTTGATTGTTTATTCCTTTTTTTGGAGAATTTGCCGTTTGGTCCTTTTGTTTTGGCGCGCTCTCTTGCGAAAGTGTGTAACTATATGGCTGTTCCACTGATCGCGCACTAGGGGTGTTTTGGGGGTGGTGACTTGTCTTACTGGCCGTGCGTGGGTTGGCCGAGTGGAGGGGTGACCTGGTGTGTCCACTTGCTACCGGGTGGCCCTGCCTGCCTCAACAGTGGGTGTAGTTCCCTGCTATAGTGGTCGGAACGGTAACCGCACAACAAGATGTAATAACATATGTTTGACATTTAAGTGCAGCCATTGCCAGGAACTCATATTAAACATTACCTACATGTTGAGGAGAATTGTAGTTGTTTTGGGGTGAAAGTGTTATAAACAATTTGAACATACATTATGAAATGATTAACTCTGTAATATGTTTCATTGTGTTCCTTCATCTGGACATAAAATATAAATTTAAGTTATTAGCACCGAGCTTGTATCATTGTTGTACAAATCAGATTGATATGTTATCTGCAGTACAGTAAATAAGTACAAATATCCTAGGTAAACCTAGAATATAATATTACCAAAGAATATGGTTTTGTATTTATAAGTTTTAATGTTATGAACAATCTATAAAGACTAGGTATGAATAAAGCCATCAAATAATATCAGACCAGGTCAAATAACTATTTGTCATTTTTAATTCCATTCTATTGCAATAAAACGAAAAGAACATAAGTTAATTCATTCTTTCAGACCAATTTACTCTATGGAGCCGTCCTTAAATTACGTAAGGTGTTTTTTTGGTGTGGGGTGAGGGCGGTGCAGGAAGGGGTAAGACTCCATCTTAAGTAAGGGTTTATTATCAATGTTTATGGTAAGACGAAATCTTAAAAAAAATATAAAAATATTATAAAATTTCCCCTAGATTTCATTTACTTTTGTTTTTACTTTACATCCATTACTGTTTCCAGCCTGTGGTCAGTTTTTTATTCAAGCATAAATTTTCCACTACCGGCTTGCTAGGCCCGTTGTAGCTTAATATGCCTTATGCAGGGCAAGCCAAAATTCGCGCAACACTGTTTTTCCAAGGATATTTCTCTCAGAAGAACATGTTGTTTATATGTATGGCAACACTGTAATGTTGGTTGGTTGTTGTGCAGGCTGTGTGACCTTGAGATATACACTAGGTCTAGCCAGTTGAAAGTGTAAGATGAGTTCTACACTAGCAGAGCGAGTATTCATTTTGGAACATTATTTTAAGGCCAGCTCGTACATGGAATGCCAACAACCGTTTGTGCGTAGTTTTCCAGAATCACGCGTGCTGAATAAATCAACAATATGCCGAATTGATGGCACAAAATAAAGTTTTTTCTTTGTGTTGCGTGACTTTTGGATCATTCTGTATTATATCTATATATAATATAACTAGGACAGGCACAACAGCCAGTCCTCGGCCGTCAATTTATCATTGTGAAAGGGTAAACCTATATTTTCCTCAATGATACATTTTCGGCCATCCTGGGAACCAAACCCAGTACCCTTAGCTCGGTAGACAGACACACTACCGACTGAGCTAAGGTGTCGGACTTATGTGTTACACCTAATTTTACTGCAATTAAAGTATTCTAAAATTTCATATCACTCTCTTTATTACCGATTCTTATGTCTAAAAATAACTGAACTATTAAAATAATATAATTTACCCGTACATAAAACAGGAAAGGGGGGGGGGGAGCTTTTGGCTTAAAACCATATGATTCCTTATGGGGGGTAGGGGGTAGTAGTGGCAAAAGAAGAGTTTTAGGCAGTAATCAGTGCCTCTTATGTTAAGTACCAGAGAAAAATAATTACAAAATTATATTTTAGACTAAAAATATAGTTTTGGTTTATTACATTTCTTTATCTTTCAAAAATAGATTTGTTCTTTTCAACTTGTTACATGCACCGAACAAATATTATAATCTTTTATTCTTCATTGAAGTGGAAATATTGTTAAACAGTTTCATTCAAGTGCATTATTATTATTTTCATACATGAGAAAGAAAAATATTTCAATCACTAATATTTAACAAGGCCCGAAATTATATATTAATTTGGCAAGAAATTCTATGTGATATCAAATAAGATAAAGCTGTTATGAAAGTTTGTCTTTTCTTACCTTGAATGTCAATCTAGATTTCTTTCGAGCACTTTGGCTTGGTCTGGTTGAGTTAGCATTTCTAGTCTTTATAGTGTTGGTCGTGTATATTGATGTAATCATTTTTTAACTGTTTTTAATTTAATGTGTAGGTATGATCAAATACTAATACAAACTGTACTAAGGAATAGTTCTGGAATATTAGACGATGTGAAAGTGAAAGTATGGCCAGATATTAACATTTGTGTTGTTTGTGTTAATCTATGTATGTTTATTTACTCCACAATCCACACATATTTTTAGCACATTGAACAATCTATTTATACGATTTTACATTATGTCTATATAGTTTATTTACTACCTAAAACAAACCTTTAATAAAATCGCCAAGATATGAATGTTACATAACCAATGACTAAAACCCAGATTTTGATGACCTAAAAATGTCAAAAAATTACTAATAGAATGATACTAAAGATATAAAAAAACTTAAATTTACAACAACAAAAAGGCCCAAAAATGCAAAACAAAACTTGGAAAGAAGGAATGCACATAATTAAATATCAACTAAATCAGATTTATATGTAATAAAAACCCTTGCTGATGCTATTTCTGTTTTGTGTGTATAACCCAAACGGGTAGTAAGACGCGGTGCTAATAATAATAATGATGCAATTCCTGCGTCCTGCATAGCACATCACTTTGTGAGACTCAAACTGCCGTTGTGTTCACGCTCGACAATAATATCATGTTTCATACATTCATATACATAAATAGAAAATATTACCTAAAAATCAAAAATGACACAATATAAGCAAAAAATTAGCTAAAAATATAAATTTGCATAACTAGGGGATCACATACATGAACATTGTCAGGGATGTAGCAAACAACTCGAAAGACCTTTGTAGATAAACATGTGTAGGTACACATTTATATTAATATCCAAATTATTTTACAAGGATATATATCCAAGGTTATAGTACAAAGGGCAGTATTATAAAAGGATTTTAAATGTACCCAAAATAAAGAACCTTCACTCTTACTTTACTTGTGTATATTACTGATTATAATAGTACATATGTGCAATAAATATAATTTACAAGTTGTAAAACTAATTTGTATTTAGAATTAAAACTTTCATTTTGTTAATATTAGTAATATAATAATGAATTTGATTGTGGATCATGATATTACACTGATGTTTAGTCGGATGAAATGTGAAGATGTTTGTTGTGATGCGCTCGGCAGAGGATAAAATGTAAAGCATTGTGTTCATCTGTTCATGTTCAATACTTATCAAACCATTGACATTGAATAAAACTGATACAAATCAAATATTAAGTGTTTAATTTTTATTTCTTAATTTAATTTGCTTGTCAATGTTCTAACAAATTGTCACCAAATGATCTACTTTTAAGAAGTAATAACCAAGCTGGGCGCCACCGTATGAAGATAACAAACGAGAAATAACAATTTAATTGGGGATGTTACTTGGATATGGAATATAGGGTTATATTAAAACCAACCTCATTCAGGGAAATCCAATTTGAATTGGATACGAGTAATTATCTCAGGACCATTGTGTAGTGAGTTTTAAGAAAAAATTCTTTGCATACCATAACAGATTCAGTTTTACATTCAAAATATATTTATAGAAAACAGATTTTGGACCTTTTCTATTCATTATGTGATCACTTGGACAAGGCTGTTGAATTGGATTTTGCAGAGAAAATTCTCCTAAATTCCAGAAAGATCTAAACAAACTCCATCTGTAATCTTCGCTCATTAAAGTGATAAAATTTTTCACGCATCCACAGTTTATATTTCCAATGTTCGTCTGATTCGACAGGTTCACTTGCTTGTCCATTTGATGCATGTTCTGTAGGCCTTGATTGTTTGTTTTGTTTCACCACAGCGAAAGTTTATTTTTTTCTTGTAACACTTCGCAGCATACTCATAATTTGCGGAATAGTATCAAATAATAATTCAAGTTCTTCTGAGTCAGTTTAATTTAACAATATAATTGTTAGATAAACGTTTTCAGAAATATAAACCTTGCAAATAATTAAAATCTTAACAATATATGTGAAGGAAGGAAATACTAACTTTGATGTACCCTTTTTTAAGTCAATTAAAACTTTAATCTTTAAATATTATATTGTACTTTTAAGGATATGAGATTCGAATCAAAATTTTGTATTCGGATTTGACCATCCCTAAAAAAATATTACTTCTTGACCTGTTCTAATACTCGTTTTTTTTTTCCATGTTGGTCTCGGGAGTGACGGACGGCGTCATATCAGTGCCGTTGAGGATTGGCGAGCACAATCTACCTGTCATTGTTGAGTTTGCTACAACAACACTGATAAGAAGAAAAGTACTTGTATAAAGTAGGCCTAATGTTGGTATCTTGTTTCACTTTCAGATTGTTTAATCTCTTTCAACACTTAGGGCTAGAGCCAAAACATTAGCAGACACACAATTTCTATATTTATGGAATGCACGGCCATATGTATTTCAATAATACCTTCCATATACTTGAAACATGCAATACCTACACTTAACATTAATATACAAATTAGAAGAGCTCTTTCTAGTTATATTCATTCATGCATGAAAAGGTATATGATCATAAACCTGAATCTGTATATGATGTAGGTTTTACCATCTTTCTGGTTTGTTCAACATTATATCTCAGTTTACCGATAAAACATATTTTTTTACAGGTCTAACTCTCCCACAAAGCTGGAAGACCCACACGCCAGCACTGCTAAAAACTCCTAAACATCCCTCATTGAAAGGTAATACATTATTTTAAAATTATTTCTCATTTTATAATCCTGTGCTCGTATTTTGATTTCCTCAACTATAGTTGAAAAAGTTGCTTAAGAAAAGGGTTTAAAACTATGGAAGTAGTGACTGAGAAAGGAAAGATTTAAGGTAAGCACTCCTTTATGAGAAGAACAAGAACGGAATGGATTAATGGGAAATGATTTATAGAGGGAGGAATTATCAGTGTATCAGTGAATTTAGTTGTAGGAAGGGATTATGGGGGGGAAGGATTAGGTGGATGTATAGAAAACCTGCCACCACACTTGCTTTAGAATTCGCAGGGTAAATAAATAATAACTATGGGCTTCTTGTTTACAGCAGGTAGAAGAACAGAGATTAGAAGGTAATCTCCATCAGCAACATTTCAACAAGCTGCTTCTTCAGTGAACAGTAAGAAGTTTGCTAGCATGGCTGAGGCCAAGAAGGATCTTGCAAAGAGCTCAACTACAGATTTTATTAGACCAAAAGAAAGTGGATTTTGATTTTATTTTATTGGTGTATTTTCTATTTGTAGTATTGATTATATAATATGTAGTTATGTGTGCTGTGATCTTAGTATTTTTTCAAAATATAAATATTTTAATTGGTGACCTGGCGGTCTAGGAGTAAGGTGTCAGACTTCTGTGCTGGGGGTCCGGGGTTCAATCCTCTGTCTCTGCACAGATTTGTCTTTCTTCACCTCTAACAAGACTTGTATTAATCACAACTTATGAATGTGTGGAATGAGAAAGCCTCCACCATGGTTCGGATTCCACCTTAAACTGTAGTTCCTCCATTTCATCTCACAATCACCCTACCATTACACATTAGTGTAAGTGCGTATAGCCCGAATGGATAGTAAGACGCGATGCTAATAATAATAATAAATATTATAATTAGGAGTGTTCGAGTAGGCATTCGAGTAGTTTGAATTAAAACAGAGGGTTTTTTTTAGTTTGAGTAGTAAGTGTCACATTTGTTGTAGAAATATTTCTGTGATAGATCCATGCACAAACCATAAATAAGTACAACAGAAATTATTTATAATAATTTTTTTTTTTTTAGAATTTTTATTAACACTTAGGCCTGTTCAAAATTTTAAATTAATTTAACAATGTTATAAAGTTTTTTTAATTTCACAAAAGGCACTCTTCGATATGAAATAATATCTTAAAATTGAATTAAATCAATTATTAAACTCTGAATTTTTGAGAAAAAAAATTGAAAATTCTGATTACCAATATTTTCCTGGTTATGTAAAAAAAAAGGTTCAGTTTGAGCTGCAACTAAAACTGAACTCGAATTTTCAAGTACTAATACACCCCAAATTTAAATGATATCATAGCTTGGCATATTTGAAAAACTTTTTCCATTTTCTTATATTTGCTAGCACTTTATTACTTAGTTACATTTCCTTGTATGTGTTGTGTAAAATAAGTGTTTTCAATTTCTATTTACTAATGAATTATGATTGTGTAATTATTTTAATTATGATTATTCAAGTTTTTCAAAAGCATTATATTTGTTTAAGAGAGAGACTACATCCCAAGGGTGAATATCAACGTATTGAGCTTATATGAGCGTTGGTTCATGAACATCTTGTTGTGAAAAAATAGTTACCAAAATAATTACACCCTTTCATGACTAAGATGTTTGCTATTTTGAGTGCTTTTGCATTAAACTAATATTTACAATGTATACCGTATTCACCCGAATCCAGCCAAGTTCAAAAAATTAGTGGTAATTAAACAAGCATCTTTATTCTTATTTTGAAACTGATGATCTAGGAACATCTAATCAAAGATTTACTTGATTTTGTGGAGTTTCATGAATCAAAACTAAAGTTTGGCATCGCTAAAATTGTCTAGTAAACTCTACATATGATCTAGTGTTTGTTTAAAATTGATTCAAGTTTTCTCATCACATCTTACTTGAAATAAATATGTAAAATTTGATAATTCATCATTTGTTTTTAAATTTATTTAGATTTTTGTGAATGGCTTAGTTTTTAATATAGTAGTGAAGTAGTTGAAAAAGTAAGCAAAAGCAGTACAGTAAATAAAATTCAATTCACTATCCTCAACCCATTTGAGGATTTAAACGTCATGAATACTAAAGAGTGGGATCAAGATTTTTAGCGTATACTATCGATTATTGTGATACCAGTCAATACTATGGGTACCGTGTATCATATCAGGCCACAACTAGGTAGTTATTTTTAACAATAACCTAAAAAATAGTTTAAAATCCGTGAAAATAGCTAAATATCCTGTGATCAGTGTTATACCTTTAAAATCCGCAAAAATTGATAAATTCTGTAAAAAAAAAGGCAGCCTTGTATTATTGTATTAATATTAAATGAAGATATAAAATGTTACCTTTTGATGTAGGCCTAACCCATTCCTTAATCTGCGATTTTGAGACAACCCATAGATTTTGAAGCAACAAATTTGGGGAAAAACTTTGTCTTAAGATTCAGATAAATACGGTATTTATTTTTCATCCTATGTTGGGAATAATTTTAGTAATGGAAAAAATATGTTTTAAATTTTGTACCATTATTGTTCCAATAAAATGTTTTAAAATTATTTATCACTATTATCTCATGTTTTGACTGTAAAACTATAAACATAAATATTAAATTTTATCATTTAATTAATTTTGTAATTTTAATGCATAATCCCAGTTTATATGGCTTTTGGTATTTTTTAATATCCGATAACTCCTTGTCTGGACTAAAACCAATTAATTGCACTAATTGGGAGGTAACAGTTTGAGAAAATGTAACCTCATTTTTGTGGATGTAAAGTGGGGAAACCTTTAAAAAACTTTGTAAGCCCACACCCAGTTGTGATTTGAAGCCAGACCTCCCCATCACTGGCAAACTTACCCCCAATTTTACTATAAATGGACATATCCGACAGCTAGAAAAGTGGATATATCTACTTTGATGTATTCAACTGGCAAGTCATGTGATGTACAGCTGTAACTTTTGGTAGATATTATCAATGCCTAGAAAATATTAATAATAGAGTAAAATGTAATCAATGTTGACTGCAAAAAAGTTTGTATTTTTTTAGAGTTCTCTAAATATTTGCTGATAAAGAAAATCAAGATAATTATGGACGAGCTTAGTTAGACCTCATGTCAAGCAATGCAGTTTTTAATAAAAAGTTGCATTGTTCCATTATGTATTTTTAGGTGTAATTTTGCACACATATTTTTTTTTACTAAGAACACTTTCCATTAGCTTTAATAGCTTGTTAGTGGTAACTATAGAAAATAAAATATAATAGGCAGGATATAGACAAAAACTATACCTAGTCAAATACACACAAGCTAAAACAAAAGAAAATACAATCGGCAGAATATAGAGAAAAAATTCTAAGGAATTCTATTCATTCATACATAACAAGGTATTTGATTAGCAAATAAACATACAGTAAGGTAGGTTATTTAAATAAAAATGCAATACACACAACATAATTATATACATCCATTTTGATTCATATTGCTTCAATACATAGTCGATGTAAGATAATATGCTTTAAACTAGTATAGTTATATGTATAAGAGTTATACAATAATAATTATTAATTTACTCGATTAACATAACATCAAGAACTATGCAAATATAAATTTTAGTAGAATACAATTGGCCCGATTAAAAAATAAATTTTAAAAGATGACAGCTTATTTCTGTTATATAAAGGTTTCTATGAACTTAACTCGTTTAGTTGGTAATTAAAAACATTTCTTTTCCTTGTCCGCTGAACCCTGATATGGTGATGGTTAGCGAGAAAGGGAGGTGTCTATGTAAACTGTACTGATTGCTATGGCAACACTGTAGGGACTGAGCCTTTAGATTAGCAAAACTTCACTTTGTGTCTCCTATAACCATTTATTTGGTGCTAAAATGACTTCTATTCGAGAGACCATTGACTCTTAAATATTATACCCACCTAATGAAATGGTAGGTCGCGCCAATTACTTAACTAAAATCTGATTTTTTAGCCGCCTCAGTGGCCGAACGGTTTAAGGCATCACTCTCATGTTAGACTGGCCTGCTGGGGACAGGGAGATCGGGTTTCGAATCCCGGTCAGATCTAATAAGGGTGGTTTTTCCTAAATTGTTGGTTCCTCACTCTTTCACGCAAATAAGGGTAGATTACCTTGTTACTAAAATACAAAGGCTCTATCCATACATTAAAAAAAAATGTTTTTAACAATGTAAGACGTGACTAAATGTTGTAGACAAATATGTGAAAAAGATAAACATTAAGTGTTTTAAGAATAAAAGAGCATGTATGACTCGGTGTATGGATGTTGGTGAAGGGAAGGGAGTATGCAAGGATAGGGAAGTGTGGAGAAAGTTAGTGAGGATAGATTAAGTACGAAATTGTTTTTTGAGCTATATGCACAGTTTCTTGCCTACCCCATAATGGAATGGTGTATGTATGTAAATCAATGTTGGGCTTATAGACCTGAATGAACAAATAAATAAATTGATAGTTTATAAAAATAATAATTACTATTACTATTACCCATCTATTTTCAACAATAAGTTGCACCTTTTAAGGATTTTCTGACGATGGATGACAAGCTGAAACTACTAGGGTTGTATGTGGATTATGGAACAGGTTGCTCTGGAAATGGAAATAAATATTTTTACTCGTTATTGTTAATACTAAACGCTACAGCAATTGCCGAAAGTACTCAACCATTTGATTCTGAACAGCAGCATTAGCATGATGGTGTTGGTGGTCTGGCACTATAGGTATTTGTTGGTTGACAAGCAGAAGACAGTTTGGATCCATTGGCGGTTCTTCCTCATTGGCATTAATAGCTATATTGTGCAGTACATCACAAGCCACAATTACATCCTGACAAGTGTCTGGAAAAATCCTCATCCCAAGTGACAAGACTGGAAAACGGCGCTTCCATACCCCATACTGCCTTTCCTTAGTGCCACGGGTTCAGATTTGTGCCTCATTATACAGATTTTCTTCTGGAAGAAGTGGATTTCATAGAGGTGTTAATAGGTATGGAGTAAGAGCGTAGCCTAAATCGCCAAGAATTAATTCCTCTCCAAACTCACCCATTTCAAAGCGAGCCTTTATACGTGAATTGTTAAATATGTTTTGGTCATGAGCTAATCCTGGCCACCTCGTAACTATGTCCACAAAACGCATTCTCGCATCACTGATTGTTTGCACATTTAGAGAAAACCAGCTTTTGCGGTTACGAAAGACCTCTGCTTGATCACTTCCTAATAGAAATGGATAAGAGAAACACTAGCAGTATACTCTGAGTAGTCTGATAAGATTTTGAGGATTGTGCGCAAAAACCAGTACTTAAAATATGTTTTAATCATATATAAAATCACAAATAAAAATTAATTTAACACAATCATTTTACTAATTAAAATCAAAATTATTCAACAAAAACTTTTTGATTCTTGAAAGGTTAGATTTTGTTAGTTTGGGAAAATTTATGATAATAATAAAAATAATAAAGGGATGACTATCACCTATTATAATACCTTATGATTACAGCATTAAAAAATAGATTAACATAAGTTTTCATGCATAATTAAATGAAAACTTTGAACTAGTATTAATCAAATAAACAATATAATAGTGGTAAGAGCATGGGTAAAACACATGTTCGTCAATATTTAATTTCCCTGCAAGTTTGGTGAGTTTAAATGTTGCAAAAATAAAAATCTCTTTAAAGTATTATAATTTTTTTTTTATCATTTAATGCTAGGCCTGTGTATTCTTGTTAGTGGAATGTTGGTGTTTAATAGGCTATAAGAATAAGATGCTATAACAACTTCTTATTTTTGGCTATTTTAGGCCTATGTTTAAAAAAAGTGTATTTTCTATACCAGTTTTTGCACACCATCCCCAAGATTTTTTTTATAATTATCAATTATAAATTATTATTGGATTGGATTTGAATTTTATTATTGAATTGCAAGACTTTAATATTTTATAGAATGGTAATAACATGTATAGTATACCTGTAGATTGAATGCGGATGTGGGTGCAATCTATGGCCCCAACAACTCTTGGAAAACCATTCTTTGAATAGAATTCAACTTGGTTAGTCTTTTTATCAGCTGCTGTATGGGGGAAGTGTATGAACTTAGGTCTGAGGTTGGCAATGATTCGTGATAATTTTTTTAACTATCACGCTGGCTGTACTCTTGTGTACACCGGAAAAGTCCCCGACCAATATTAATAGGTCTACCAAGAGCATAAAATCGTAGAGTCAACAACAGTTGATTCATGGGTGACAATGACCTGTAAAAATAAATATACTCATAAGCCCTATATGAAATCATACTGGTCAAGTTAGAGGCCTACACGCTTTCTGAATGAACTAGGCCCTACTCACAATAAACATTTCTTGTAGGCCTAGTTTTGAGGTTAGACTAAATCTAGACAGGGCTAAGTCTGGTGTACTCAAAACAGTATTTGACATTCGTCTGATATAATGAAGGCATATATTTTACATATGAATTCTGACTGTCTAGTTGCTAAATCTGATTACCATGTTGTTTGCATGACTTGGCAGTAAATGGATTTATGTGCTTTTACTAACCGATCCGTCGATGTTTCCAGGTCCTCTCTGATGAGGTCCAATAGCTCCAAAAGTTTCCTTTGTGAGACAAAACCTCACGGAAAACCCTTTATCTGTCCATTTTGTATAGTGGTCTTCTCTTGGTCTATAGATTTTTGCATTTCTCCCTCTTAGTGCCACATTCATTGAAAATTCATCACCAGACTCGTCACTGTTATCTATAATCGTCAACATGTTCGCCATTTTGAATAACACATAATGTAAACGCGTCACTATGGCAACGCCAATTTTAACGTTCAGATAAAGGTTATCAGGTACTTAAACCTCCCGATAAAAATGTGATGGATAAATACATTTTATCTGGCAGATAAATGCTATCTTGCAGTTACACTTTTAACTTATCCACCAGATAGAAATATTTATCTACCAGATTAATATTTATCCAGGAGTCATAAGACCGGCCCTTACTGGAATAACATTTCAGCGCTGTCTAACAGCAATTATTAAAAATAGAGCTATACCACTCATCATATTAATAGTTCTTTACTTCCTGAAGCAGAAATATGGAATAACATAAAAAATCAATTTAGCTGAGTTATACCACTTTTCCTTTCAACTGCTCAATTCTTAGCTCCAGTCAGAGCTCAAAGCCGCAGATTTCTTTTGAAATATCCATCCATGTTCTCAGTTAATTTTATGCATGAAAAAAAGATTTAAAATAAACTTAGACAAAATCTTGTCATCTTCTTGCTTTAAATTAAAATTAATCAAGTCCTCATTTTGTCATTCGCCAAAGTACAATCCAAGAAGAGTAAAAGTTATGCCAGAAAGTTAATGAAGAAGGAATAGTAAAAAATTGAAAAAAAAGATAAAATCTAAGTAAATCAGAAGTAAATTAAAATTAATAAAATATGTAATCTTAGTGGTAAAAAGATTAGTAAAATAACAAACTAAAATCTCCTAATTCAAATCACATTTAGAAATCCCGGCGACTTCTCATTTATATATTTATTACCATCTCTATTGTGTCAATAGAATGTGCTCGCTGTATGACAATCGCATGGGCTAGCGAATACAAGCAAGGTGACCAACTTAACCTCATCATCTCTTATGCACCCAGACAAGGCTTCTTACTTGAAACTAAACTTCTTCTCAAAGGAATTTGATCAAATTTGTTTCCTCCGAGAAATGTATTTGTGAAGTAAAACAACTTTGCGGTAGTTATTTCTTTATAATCTGGGTGGCAATTTTACCATTCCCAGTCAAAACTGTGTGTTTATTTTTGCGACACTAAATACATTTAATACTAACCAAGGGACCACACTTGAGGATAGTTGTACAAACAGTATATTTAATATATGAAAGATTATTCTCTTAATATATGCTATATATGTGAACTCTACCCTATAAATAAGTTTCAAGAAGTAAATAAAATTGTAAGAAGATTATTATGAATATAGTGAAACATTCTGAAAATGAATTGCAACAAGGCACTAAACCTGCTTTGGTGGCTGCGTGGTCACAGTAGAATAAACTTCTGATGACAGAGAGATTGTGGTTTGAATCTCAGTCGAGTGTACTAAAGATGGTTTACCATGCTCCCTACATGCAAATGCGAGGACACACTATAAATATAACTTTCCTAACTCCTAAAATCATTGCATAATTAGTGCATGAGCGTGTAACCCAAATGGGTAGTAAGACGTGGTCCTAAAAAACAAACAAAAAACACCAAGTGGAGTCAGGTGATAGTACTGTCAATACTGTCAGACAACTTGCTTTCAGCAGCTGAAAGCCATTCCCCTTTCAAAACCTATAGTGTTTAAACTAGGCCTAAGATCAATTCGGGCAGGATGCTATTTCCTGAACTTTTCCGCAAAAACTTATTAAAAAGATAAAATCAAGGAACATCTATCAATGAATGTCATGTTTGTATTTTATGTTTATTTACAATATTATTAATTTATAAGAGTTAAACCAACTACCTGTGTGGTCCCATATAAACCACAGTTATAATATATTATTTTAGTATATTTTATTATTGGTTATACTTTTATAATACCACATTTAGGGAATTTATAATAGAAGGCTCCATATGCGATGAATAAAATAAATTAATAAAATTGGCTCAAAGCAATACCAGAATGACTAATTATTTGGAATGAGAGATTTTTTTTTATGAATTAAACTTAATTATTTAGAATTTAAAGTTGAATAGGAGTATGTTATGGAATGTTCTGAGAGGGTATAGTGTTGATGTATGGTTAGTAAATGGAATGATGGCGGTGTGTGATGGAAATAAAGCGTGTGTTAAGGTGGATGGAGCTTTGAGCGAATGTTTTGACATAGAACAGTGTGTTATGTCTCCATGGTTGCTTAATGTTTTCATGGATAGGTGTAAGAGGGATGGATGCTTGTGAGGACGTGGTGTATGTGCAATTAGACAGTGTGAATGTGAAAGTGCTGTTGTAAGCAGATGCTATTAATGGCTGAGAAGGAAAGTTACTTTCAGAATGCATTCAATCATTTCAGGGTGTCTACCATCAGAGAAAATCGGGGAAAACGGGAATTTGAAGTGATCGATAAAAAACAGGAATAAGTTGGGAATTTGGGAAATTACAATAAAAATCTGGGAAAATGTTGTTTACTCAAAATATGAAATATAATAATAATCATTAAATCAGTAAATTATAATGTGATTCAAACCGTCATTCTTTTGTTTGTAGCTGTGTAATATATTTTTAATTCCTAGTAAACAATGTTAATACAAATTAAAAAAAAAGGTTTATTTCAATTTTAAAACTTATTATTATTCATAACAAAATATTCATAGAAAAACGAGGGGGGAGGGAGCGAGCTAGAAGGATGTGACATACTTTTTAGTCGGGAATTTTAGGAAATGATCAGGGGAAATCAGGGAAAAGGTCGGGGATTTCATTGGTCAAGTTGAGTAGACACCATTCATTTGAATGTAGTGACAGGCAGAATGGATCTTCGTATAAATGGTAAACTGTTAGAACAAGTGAATTATTTTGCGTATCTGAGCAGAATGTTCTGTAAAAATGGAAGGAATGGTGAACATCTCGGATAGTATTTGACTGTATGGAGTTTTTGCGAAGGATAAAGTAGTACAGAAAGAGGCAAAGATGGCAGTATATAAAAGTGTTGACACGACATTGTTTTATGGATGTAAAGCGTGGGTTTGTCAGGAGAAACACAAGAGCAAGGTGAATGCGATTGGCATAAGATCTAAGAAATGTATGTGGAAAAACTCATATGGACAGAGTGAGAAATTAATGGGTGCTGAAGGAATGCAGTTTGGAAGGGAATCCAATTGGTCAATGTGAAATAAGTGTCTTAAGGTGGTTTGGGCATGTCGAGAGGATGCGGATGGATCGAGTGATGAAACAAATATATGAAGGTAGAGTGTGTGGATCATAAGGAAGGGGTAGGCCATGTAAGATGAATGTGTGGTATTAAAATTTTTATATGAATTTCATTTTCATTCCAGAAGCAAGCAGCATGCATCTGGGTCTTTTGAGCTACAGTATTTAAGCTCCCATCAAAAAAATAAAACGTGGTGAAAAGAGCATTGCTTGGCCAAATTTTTCAAGCTCACGTTTGAAAAAAGAACCTAGTATATGCAAAATCACATATGCACAATTTTATCTTCATGCATTTGGAATTTATGGGCAATATCTTTATCGGAGAACATTATTTTAAAGCAGAAAAATGAGTCATTATTTGATCATTAGAAACAATATTTCAGCAAAAGAAACTTCATCATTGACAAGGAAACTCTGAATAGAGCTAGGTTAGTTTCAGGTTTCAAAAATATTTCTGTACCACCTACTTAACACCTTTGGTTTCTATTAAAGGCGTGTTCTGGTAGATGGTACTTAGTGTTCTGGCGCTGTCACAGACGTGAAGTTCCAGTGTGACTGTCTGGTTTTAATAATGGTATGGGACTGTGCGAGGTGGGATTGTCAAAGACAGAACTATTGTTTGTTACCAGTATTACAGTGCATTATGTCTGCCCAGTTTGTTGTACAATATTAAACTTAATCATGAATATATGTTGAAGTCTCCTTGCTTGGTTTTTTATACAATTGGATTAGTCTTACTCGTAAAATAATGTGTCCCAAGTGTCCAACGTAATGAACTTCTCGGTCAGCCATGTGACGCAATAGCATAGTGGCAAAGGGGTATGGACACAGTAATATGGTGTGCGGGATATGTTCATTTGTTTCTGAAGGAAAATATTTGTCAAATTTAGCGTGGATTTAAATTCCGCATTTAATAGCATTTCTTGCATCTCATGTTCTTGTATTAACATGTATAACATAGGAAAACAGTCAAAACCGCCTGATTTCATCTTGTTCTCCCATAGAAGTAGCTTTCTTTTGAAAGCCAAAATATTATTGGACATCTGTGTTTTGTGCGACTCTCTGCCCTGGAGGCTTACGTTCAGAGAATTGAGTCTCTCAAACATGTCACACACCAGCTTGAAAATGAAGCATTCCCCACTATTATGTCTTTCCTATGTGAGGTACAAGAACATTTCGTTTCACAGTTCATATACAAGCAACATCAGATTGCCACAAGAAAGCCAACAAGTTTTACAATAGTAGAGCAGGGAATTGTGCTTGGCCCACATGTCAATAGACATACTTCTCAAGAATCTGGCCTATAGCCGAGCTTTGATGTAGTTCACCACCGATAGTATTGTTACTTCATTCAATTCAGGACTTCTTGTTATGCCAAGGCCCCTCTATGTGTGAGGCAATGCGTCCATCTGGCAGCAGTAGCTTTCTCTCTGATGAGTGCTTGGAGACCACCATATCGGCCAGACATGGAACAACAACCATCTGTGCAAACACCAAGACAGAACGAGTGGCCATGGCCAACATAGATCACATTACTCTGATGGCCAACTAACTCATGAGCCCTGATGAAGTCTACATACATCAGATGCCATGGTCAAGTACCTTTTAATACCTTCTAGTGCTTTCATGAAGGATAGAGCTCAGCCTCCAAGGTTCTACCGAGATCTTAATGTTTCGCTGGTGTAACATATTTTCTGTTTCCTGAGCGGCAAGAAGAGAAAGAGACCGTACTTCCTTTTGATCACATGACTCCAGTTTATTCCCTATACTTCCCTTCTTCTGGGATTTGGACATTATATAACAAGCACAGAGTTGCGAGCATGGCACTCTTGATCGCGACAGGAAATGGGGTACTACACTGGTAGTGGCCTTAATTATAGTAATGAAAGCTCTAAATTATGTATCTTTAGACTTAGTACATTTGTTTAATATTTATAGATTGCTTTTTGGAACTATGTCTTGATGACGAGTTTAAGTTTATATCACTTGAATCTTTGCTTACAGATTAATGTTGATTCACAATTTAATGCCCTCATATTGTACATAGATGTAGTCTGTTTAGCTTGAATAATAGTTCTATGATATGGGAAACATTAGCAAAATGTATAGATAATTGTTAGAATAATTAAATATTCACCGTTAATACTCATTTGTTAAGAGTATTTGAGAATTGTGAATATTAAGATTACAATTCATTTTATAACAAAGGAAATTGATAAAACTAAAGAAAAAGGAAAAATAAACTACTAAGAGTAAATTTGATGAAAGCCCACCAAGGGAAAGAGGAAAAATGTGTGAAGAATCCAATACACAAAGGTGACATCTTCCTTTCTTCTGTCTTCTATAGTAGAAATAGTCACACACACATTTTAACATAAATAGAATAATATGTCGGCATTGTTGCCTTTATCAAACACAAAGAAGAGAGTACAAATAACACAAACAATGGATTACTCCATTTTGAATTTAAAGAAGAACTGTTAGAAACACATGGTGCCAACTGTTTTTGGGAGTAAAGATAAATTCCTTGGCTATGGCTAGTATTTATAGAGACCTATTTAAAAATAGCATTAACAATAAATAAGAAAATAAATAACAATAATAAAAATAATAAGAATATTTTAAAATAATAATTATTTGAAAAATGATAATCTAGTAGAAAGAAAGAAACTATCTTCTGTTGAGGCCTGGTGGTAGTCTTTATTTGGTAATCTATTGGTGGGCCAGTTCCCACTGTCTAAGTTGAGAACTGTTGCACTGTTTGGGAAATGCTCTTAATATTTTGGAGGTGTAGCAGGTTTGAAAGTCCTGGTTGTGGGTACCAGCATGAATGGGTACAGGCTTGTCCGGATCTTTGTGGTTTGTGTCAAAACGATGATTGTTCATTCGTTGTCTGAGAGAACCTGTAGTAAGGTCTATATACTCTGCATCACATGATTTGCACTGTAGTTGATATATCAAGTTATTTGTTTTGTAATTGTAATAACCAGGGATTTTGTATTCCACTTTGGTTACTTTGCTGTTGAAGGATGTAGCTGGTAGGTGGATTCCACATGTGCTGCAACGGGTGCTACCGCAGGCGTATGAACCTTTGGTAGTTGGTTTTTCTTCTCGAATTCTCTTGGGGTCAGGAAGTTTCGGATGGACTAGAATATTGTGGAGTTTGGGTGGCCGTTTGAAAGTGACTCTTAGGGGTGAACTAAGAAGGTTGGTACAATGTGTTTCTAACAGTTCTTCTTTAAATTCAAAATGGAGTAATCCATTGTTTGTGTTATTTGTACACTCTTCTTTGTGTTTGATAAAGGCAACAATGCCGAGATATTATTCTATTTGTGTTAAAATGTGTGTGTGACTAATTCTACTATAGAAGACAGAAGAAAGGAAGATGTCACCTTTGTGCATTGGATTCTTCACACATTTTTCCTCTTTCCCTAGGTGGGCTTTCTTCATCAAATTTACTCTTAGTAGTTTATTTTTCCTTTTTCTTGAGTTTTATCAATTTTCTTTATTATAAGATTATAATTCAATGAGTTGTGACTAACTCGCTTCTGGTAAAGTAATTACATAATGATAGATGGACATTAATGTAATTATTGTTACTATCTTTCTTGTGTGAAGGAAATGTTAGTAGGCATATATTTAATTTGAAGAAGTACTTGAATAATAGAGAATCAATGCCATACTGAGGAATATTCCTACAGTATGAATATATTAATATTATTAGTAATGCTCATGTAGACTGTGTTTAGGGCGCTTTGATGCTCCTCACTTATTCATTGTATCTAGGATAATTGGACAGAGTAGGTACTTTTAAGAACTAACCATTCTTCACTTGTCAAAGCAATTGTATTGTATATATCTTCATTTCTTATTGATCCCCTTCTGGGATTCTAAGGCATATGTATATTAGTAATATTTTTGTTGTCACATGAAACTATATTTATGTAATAAAACTACATATTTACTTAACCAAGCTTGGTATGTTGGTAATTATTTAACGAGGTAGAATCATTAAGTTCTCAAACCGGCTATCCCTGTTCCTAGGTTATCAAACTGTTAAGATGTCGCCCTTCTTTTTATCACCGATAAAGAAGAGGGTACTTCACTTGTAAGCTACAGCTAGGAGAAAAGGTCAAGTGTAAACTTGAGAAAAGTTGCAACAATGTATAAACTAGGCGCAAGTAGCGGCGATTTTGCAGATAAACTAGAGAGTGAACACACCCAATAAATGGAAATGAATATGAGAGAGGAGTGAATGCACACAACAAATGAATGTGACAAAGCACATCGTTGCTCACAAATTTACTAATTATTAACATGGAGGCTGTTAATAAAGCGCCTATGTTCAGTCCTCATGAACGGAATGTTTTATTTAACATTTATCTCATATATAGCTCCAATGTATGGAATAAAATAACTAATGCTACCACAAGCCATCCAAAATGTCTCAAATTCAACGCTGTGCCCAGTGTTGTGAGGGAAGAGATGCATTTAAAAAGGTAATTTGTAATTTGTAATTTAATTTTTTGTTTCCAACTGATATGTTTACTGCTGATGCAAACACAATGTCCTTAAAGTGACAAATTAATGCTGTTCAAATATTCCAACAACCTATTCATGTTCAGACCTGATCGTTTGTTCAATCCCCAAATCTTCACACTCCATCACTTGGTAGGTTAAACATAATTTATGTAATCCATTTGGTTACTTGTATCTAACAAATAATATGGTGACTGCTCAAGCCCGAGTATAGTATTGTCAGTTACAAATGCAGGGTTGATTGGTTTTGTCCCCACAATGCAACATAAATACCTCGCAAGGTATAGTATATCATTATGTATCTGATGAGTGCTAAATAAGAGACCACATTCGACTTCCTCGTTGATAGTGAAAAGGACAATACTTATTGTTCCCTCAAAGTTTCAATGGCACATTTATTTTGTAGAGTGAAGGACACTTAATACTCGTCAACATTTGAACTCCCCCCTTAATAACACAAACAAAAATACTACACAGGTACATAATTTGAATGTTTATTAACATATCATACATGGCCTTTTCTAGCACATTTACAATTAGTTATTCAACTTTAATAACAATTCAATAGACATTAAGATTTAAGTAAGGTTTTTACTAGCAAAGCTAAATTAAAGAAAACCTTTTCACAAGATAAAATTAAACAAATATCAAATTCAAATTTAGCTTATTTCTCATACATACACGTAGGAATACAAGTATGAAAATATTACTAAACAAGAAGAAAACCAGAAATATTTTTACTGACACACTAAGCCAAATAACTTAGGATTATTTAACTACAACTGAAATATCTGACATTAATTTCACAATTTAAAGAAGAGTAACTAAATATTAAAAGTTTCTCTCTTTCAAAGTGTGATGACTTGTTTAGTCTCCACGCAGTAACGAGCCTTGTCCTTGAGGCTAGAGATCCACGGATGTTTCATCACTTCTGGGAGACTGATTCGTTTGTTATGAGCGTAGACCAGCAACTGGAACCAATTAAAGCAAAGTTTAGCAGTTCAGGTTCTAAGACGGTAACATGCAAGCAATATTAGGTTAAACTGTGATTGCCAACATTATTTTTTAATTTGCTATCTTTCAAGAGAATGATGACTTCAAGTTTTAATAAGCAAAACAATGTTTCACTCGAAATTGATAGATTCTAACCATATTTTAAGTTCAAAAAATAATTTTATATAATTTTCTTTTTTCATGGCCCCTGACCCTAACAAGTTCTTATTGCAATGCCATCTGTCTGCCACAGGGACTAGAGCCGAAACCATTTACCTGATCAAGCTAAAACTCGGTATTGAAGGATTTTATGAGGTTCCCCAGAGAGTTTTTGTAATTATCTATCCAAACATAAAATTAAGGGTGGTTTGCTTAGGCTTGAAAGGAGAAAAAATCAATTTTCTCTAAATCAGCTTTGAAGATTGATTTAAATTTATATCCAAGCACTGTTTAACATTAAAAACAAAATGGCACATTTTAAATGACATTTACATAGGACCAGGGGCGTTGCACGAAATATATTTGTGGGAAGGGGGGTGGGGGTTGAACCAGTGTTTTTCCCAACTCTAAGCATTTCGAAATTAGAAAAATTCCCAAGTAGCAAAGTAGAGTACTAGAAGGGCAATGTTGAGAACAAGGGTGGGGGCAGGAGGCTCCCAGAATTTATTTTAAATTTGGGGTGATACTCAAGCCTTGAACCAAGCTTTTAGGCAACTGTAATTTTAAATTTATTTATTTAATTGTTCATACCGGATTTTTAAAGCTACGAAGCCTTTTCAGTGCATAAGGAAATAATTTGAATTATTATTTATTTCAGTTTACCTGCATCTGAGCTAAATATCCAATTGAGCTTAAATATATTTATTCAGATTTGCAAATATCGTTCAAAATGTGTATTTTAGATTACAACATTTAAGTGACTTTACTACAGTGGATTCCAACATTTTGTAGTTTAAGACCACAACTTTTCTCTCTGCAGCCCTTTGATAACTTAAAAGCATTCAAATCATAGTTTTTAAGTTTTTTCACTGTGTATTACTACCAGCCCGGACTATCTACAGTTAGCTACAACAGTGGAATAGGTAGAATTTAGAGGAAAAGTACCCTTATTTGATTGGAGGGATATATAAACTACCCCTGGCCAGAATTAAAATCCTTACTTCACCTTCACTAACAAACCAAACCTAAAAGAGCGTGACATTAAACCCACATGTCCACTAATGCTTGTTTTAATTATTATAAATTGCTTATAATAATGATTATATGCAACTAATATTTAGTAAAATAGAATCAACAAGCCCGGGGTTGGGGGATGATTTTATATTATGTTAACAGCATTAGAAGGCTACCACAGTAAACAAGTCAGCAAGAAGCTATCAGAATGGAATAGCCAAAAGGAACCTAAGCAGTAACTAGGTCGTTTTTAGAACTTGAACAACTTAAATTTCTACTAGAATTATGCATCTATCTACAGTCATTAAAATCCTTGAAAAAGTAAATACTAAGCTAGAACACGCTGCGGCCCCCAGGCTGGAAACCACTGCTCTATTATAACACACTTGGAAGCAATATTTAGCTAGTTAGCTCCCGGAGTTGTAGAACTCACTCGTCACTTTATAAAAAAATTAGCAATTTGGCCATGTTTATTTAAAAACATTTTCAACTGTAAAATAAGGCACTAAAGTTTAAAATAAGGGGGTATTGCCGATACCAAAAATATACTTAGGAAACTCTTTTCATCATATTTTCCACGCTTTTAACTTTTTTTTTAGTTTATAAAGTCGCATATTACTTGTATATCTTATTTGTATTAATTTGACAACAAAATGTAAAAATAAATGCAACCTTTACAACATAAGTATTTAATTTTAATTACCGATATATTTTGTGAGCCGTGTCTTACTTACCATTACAGCTAACTGCGTATTTACTCCAATGAATAAGAAATGAGGAAGGTAAAATGTTTGGGAAATGTGCCCGTATTTCCGTTGAAGGAGAATTATAAGCATTTTAGGAAAAAACACTCTCAGTACACCCGATCGCGATTCGAACACTGATATCCCAGTTATTTGCAGTCCAATCTAACGAAGAAGTGAATCCTAAAGAATTGTGACCGCAGAAGCTGGTCACAAAATATTTAATAATCCATTTACAAGTGCATTTCCAAGACTCATGTCACGTTTAAACTGTAGAAGTACTGGCATTGTATATTTGGGTCCAACCATCTCAATTGTTTGAAAAGTTTTGGACAACGAAAGGGAGTTGAGGCGAGGTAAGGGATTATCACTACCTGGACTATTGTACTCGGAGAGCCGGCAGCTCTTAGCTCTCAGCTTGTCTTTCTCATGAGGAACTTTTGAAAGTGATTTGTTTTAAAGAATTTTCACATGGAAGCGCTGTTATCACTGGATATTTCAAGTTCTACCTGACTCGAGGGGCGCAGCAAATCTCCCGTAAGGCCTAGTATCTGTTATTTCTTGTCTGTGACCTAGGAGAATGGTGTGTTGGAGCTTAGAGAATTAACTCACCCATATTGTGTTTTATTTGAAGATCAAAATACCTTGTTTCCCTGAGGAGTTGAGAGAAATAGGAGCTGCAGAACACATCATCTTCCATGTAAATACATAAACATAGCAATAAAAGCTCTCAGAAAAGGTCACCTTTATACTTGTGCTGTTGAGTCAAGTTATGTGTTATCCCTGTTTGTTCATAAAGGTCAGCCGGCCTGAAGTACAGGCTGATGAAATGCAGTGTCAAGGATCACATTGACTTTTGGTTTGGTAAAAATGGTTTCAATTGTTTAAACTGGTTTTGGATAACTTTGCGTGTGTACCATTTGCGTTATTTTACATACGAATTTAAAAAAATAATTTTAAATTTTAAACTCACAATTTTTTTAAATAATATGTATTTTTGTGTGTGTGTTATTTGCATTATGAATTATGTTTGGCTATAAATTTGCCTTGAAAAAGTAATTGGTGCCCGCCGCACTATCGTTAGTTTTGAACGTGCTCTAAGGTAAAAAAGGTTGGGGCCTCTGCTCTAAAGTATCCGAGAAAATAATACATGAGCTTACTTTCCACCACCTTAAAAATAAACACAGCTTTACAACAAATAAATCTAATGTCACAAATTTAGTAGAATTCTGAGACATGTTGCCGCTCAAGTCTCAACCCAAGGCCAGGTTGATGCTATTTATTTTGACCAAAGTAAGGCTTTTGACTTATGTTAGCATAGTATTATACTCCCGAAACTGTATACTACGGCACTTCTCTTCACAATCTCTTTCCTTGATGACTAAGGTTGATTTTTAGCTTGGTTACGCAATTCCAATATGGGGAGGTTTTTAACCAATATGGCCACTAGTTTTAGATGTAATTGTATTGGAAATGGTTTATATTTCTTCTAGCTCAAAATTACAAAAGGACCGAAATTGTTCAGATGGCTTTTTTACATTGCAATACTACACTTTTACTGTGGTTAACCTCTTGAATATGGATTTGTTACAAATGAATTGAGTTTTAATTATTATTTTTTATGTTTGTTTAAGTTTTTGTGAAATATTTATTATTATTCAAAGTTAAAAATTTCACTAAGGGAATACTGCTTACTCCAGCAATAAAAAAAAGAAGAAGGATATCACATATAAACTTTGTATAACATGTGAAAACGATGTTAGCGTACTAGAAAGACTAAAAAAAAAAGAAGAAGTGCCGTATCATCTTGACTGTTTGAAAAAAAAAATACCGCCTAGAGGTGCAAAGAAAAACTCAGCTGAGGAAATTTTAACTAATGAGATGGATGACATTGAACATTTGTAAAAAAGACACTGTACTATAGAGAAGTGTGAAGGTAATTGTGTATTATTTGTGGCAACAGAAAGTACAAAGGTGATTTGAGACTATTACTGATTTGTGAAAAGCCAAGAGCTGATAAATTATTGTTAGCAACAAATTTCTTTCAAGATGAAGTTTTTTCTAGGACAACCATCCTAGATGACGTGAAGAAAGTGTTTTTATCTGATGTTATGTACCACTCTTCATGTATGAGTAATTACTAGAGAAGTACTCAACTTTTGAAACTCTAATTAATGACAACACAACTAAAACAGGTTTTCAAAAAATTACTTGATAAACTAGAATTTTCCAAAAGTGGCTACGAGTTGTCTGAGGTTTCTTCATTTGTGAATTATGAATGTCAGCTTGAAACCACACTTTTGAATAGACAAATGAAAAGTATTTTGACCAATTATTTTGGAGAGGACGTAACATTTACATTTCACAAGGAAGGACCAAAATTTATCTAATATTTTTTCAAACCTAAGTGTAACAAAGACTGTAAAAAAAACCTAAATAAAAAACAGTTTAAAAGAAAGTAAAGATAAATTCTGTGATGAGAATAGTTTGGAAATGAGCCTCTCAAGCTTTGAGAATAACAGGCTTAAAATTTGGGACAGCTTCTTTAAATCCATGTTGGCATCTTATCAAATCAACATAATAAGGATATTAAAAGGAAGAGAGATACACTTTTCCAGATAATATATTTTATCTTTCCCATAGGCCAAAAGAAAACTCCATTCCACCTTTATACTGTATAAGAACTACATGAAACATGTAAATCCAAGACTGTGATTACATCGCTGAACCATGTTGGTCTATGCTGCAATATCAGTGGGACTGACAGAAAACACCCAAATTCCTTTAACAACACACCTGACATGAGATAGGCCACTTTGAGCGTCCATGGATTGAGCGTGCATTCAGCCCATGCAGCAGATACCCCAGATACATCAATTGTATCTATAACAGCATTAATTATCAGCCTTATATGGCCATTGGCATGATTTTCACTAACTTGCAACCTTCCAGATGCCAGTTTTTGAGAAATCAGTATGGTAACACTTCTAAATCACTCATTACAGAAAAACAGTCTCCAAAAGCGGTTCCCATGTGTCCCCATTCTTCCTTTTCCTGCTACAATTCAGTTTTACATGTACACAACATTGACAAACTTTTAAGACAAAGTGACAAAGGTGCTTAGGGCAGTTCCTAGAAGATAGTGGTAGTGTTAAAATACTGATAGAGACAAGTATTTGGTCCAAAATTGGTTGAGAGTGTACAACAAGATCATCATTATTCTAGAGAAGTTCAAGGTATGGGTATAACAACAGAAGTTGTCAAACAAATACAACTTCAACAATTTTTTTCTCAACACTGAAAATGATATTAAAACACCATATTAAAACCCTTTAAGTGTCCTATGTGGAATAATACAACTTTTGTATAATGATGTAAATGGAAGATATTCTTGATCTTCTACAGGATTTCAATGCAGATTTTTGCATGTTTCTAAAAACAGCTGAAGAAAAAGCAAAGGTTTTCTGTTATTGGAACACTTTTCTTTACAAACTCTTCCCTGTACTGAGAGGCATCATAATAGCTGATAGAGAGAAAAACTGGAAGCTCCCTAGTTATATCTGCATTTCAAAGAACATTTGTCATCATTTTTATCCTTTGGTAAAGTCAATTATGTAAGATGGAGCTCGGTTTACTATGAAGATTATCTGAAACTTAAATAAAAGCATCCAAGTATTTTTGACTCATTTATGAGAGGTGAATTATTTGTAGTTCAGCATGGAGACAAGCAGTGTTGGTATAGATCAGGGCTTGGATATACTAACCAGGGTAGTATAATTGAATTGGTATGACCCGAAGAAACGGATCTGTAGCATTGCATGACAGAACCAAGGACAAGATATATTCAACCATGGGATTACTGATGAATCTTTGGAGACATTAAAAAAAACCACAGCACTGTGATAATGGTTGGTTTAATTGCTGATAGGTATAATATTTTTTGCTCAGACTAGGACTGAGTTCTTAACTTTGCCACAGGAAAAAAGTCGAGAGTAGAAGAAGGAAAATTTAAACAGGGTGTCCAACCAAACCATATTTTAAAATTCCCTGACTTTTCCAGGTTTTCCAGAACCAATTTACAACTTTTCCAGTCCCTATATTACAAACACTATTTTATTAAGATCACAACTTGATGCAATAATATTTCTAAACACATCCACACTCTGAAATTGTGACACTATGAAGGGTTACAGCCTAAAGTGATGGGCTCTTGGGTAGAGCGATCTGAGTTAAATTTCAGTGAGATCATATTGAAACATTAAAATAGTGCTTTGCACAAATACAGTTTAAATAATAAAGACGCGAAGTAGAAGGATGGAAAGATGGATGACACACAAAAATCCCATGATGACTTTGAGAATTAAAATTAGTATGTTCAACTGTGTTAAAAGAGATTGTGGTATGTATTAAATCGTAGAAAAATGTAATTTTGACTAGTGTTAATAAAATTTTAGTTTTTTTTAGTGACTATGAGAAAATTCCAGAAATGTAATTAAATTCCCTGACATTTCCATGACTTTTCCCTGACCAAGCAAATTCCCTGACTTTTCCCTGTTTTCCAGGTTTTACAGGTCGCTGGACACCCTGTTAAAGTAAAATGCATTCTAGAAGAACAATGAAAATATGATAAATTCCATGATAGAGGAATCAAAGAAACTGTTTAATCCTTTGATATGCTATGTTTGGTGAGATTAATATAATATAATATATTATAATAAACAACTTTATTATTTAACATTATGTACTTTAGCTAATAATGTAATATGCTTTCTTCACTGTAACCAAGAATTGTTTTTTTAATTTTAATTTGACTATTTTTTATATAAAACAGTATATTATTCATATAAAACTGGTTTAAGCCAATGAAAATTAAGGTCCTGGACAGTTTCAGTCCTTTGTAATTTTGAGCTAGATATAAGCCATTTCCCGATACAAGTACATCTGGGCTTGGCGGCCAACTTGATAAAAATCTCTCTATACTAGAATTGCATACTCAAGCTAAGAATCTTTCTAGACATCAAGGAAACACTCTGTGAAAAGAAGTGCTGTATACTTCCTTGCACTAATTTAGGTCCTCTTCTCTTTAATGTGTTTATTGTTGCCAAAGGTAAATATTAAAAATTATCAACTCAATTGCAGATTGTAAGGATGACAAAATGGTATTTTACAATGCTCTCTTGAAAATGAAATGTCTATTAATAAGTCTACAAACAAACCTATATCTTTTGCTTGGAGAACTAATTCTATATTTTCTACTCTTATAAATTGGTCAATGATAACATAGTTTACTCCCTTTATATTAATGATCTAGGTGCTCTACTGGACAACAAACTTTACTTCCACAATCATGTTGACCACATAATATCTTAAGTTCTCTGCTTACAACATCAATAAATTAACTGATCTTGCAGAGCAGAGAAAGAATATAGTATTGACATATAACGTTAATATTAAAATATAAGCTAATCAAAAGGGACTTTACTACCAACCAAACTGAATATAAGGGGATATTTAAATGAAAAGGTTAAGTTGAAACTAGCAACTCAAACTGAATATAAGGGGATATTTAATTGAAGAGGTTAAGTTGAAACTAGCAACCAAACTGAATATAAGGGGATATTTAAATTAAGAGGTTAAGTTTAAACTAGCATACAAACTGAATATAAGGGGATATTTAATTGAAGAGGTCAAGTTTAAACTCGCATACAAATCTGTAGATAATAAAATATCTGTTATATTTGAGTGCGTACTGTACCTTTGATATTAGGTCCTTGGCGCCAGAGGGTACACAAGAAGGATAGTGTACATCGACTGTCTTGATGCGAGTGTATGTGGTGTTGGTGTCGGCAGATTCAAATGGAGGTTTCCCCACCAAGAACTCGTAACACAAAACACCCAAACACCAGATATCTACGTAATTATTGTATTGACGACCTTCTATCATTTCTGGTGGGAAATAATCTAATGTTCCACACATGGTTTTTCGTCTGAAAAATATACATTCTAAGTGTAATATAAAAATACCATAAAATATATGGCTTGAAAAAAAGATAAAACATAACCCCTGCATATATGTTATATCAATTTGAAAGATATTAAGCAAATCTCTTTTCTTTCAAGTACTTTTCTATCCTGTAAAATGATAAAGCATAAGTCAAATTAATATTAATTTTCCAATTTAGTTCAGAAAAATAAAAAATTTAACAACATTTTAGTTAAGTAATTATTTTAACCAATAGCTTCTTTTTAAATAACTAAAATAATTTAGCACTAGATATAAAATGTGGGCTGAATGCTTTCATCATTTAAAAGAACTAACATTTTTTGATAAAGACGGGCATATTCCCGGAAAAGTTCTTTGCAGGGATATTTCAAATACAAATTTAAACTAATAATTTTATATTCACCGGTATATATTAACTAACAGCTATGAGCAGCAAGAAAAACATCTCTGTTTCTAAATGTCACCTTATTTAAATAAATTCTCTATTTTACTGAACCTAAAATGTTTTTAATAAAACATGATCAAAAGTCAAATATGTCTATTTTACTAATTCCTTTCGATCTTCATTTTCCTCATTCTAAAGAACAAGATCAGACTTTTACCGTTTGAGCCTTGAGATGATCTAGAAATCTGCACCTCAAGAGAAACGAACTGGAGGTCTCCAGCCAACTGAGAAGAGGTTTTGAACCTACTAACCCTTGGAGGTAGATTCTAGGTAGGTGCCTCTTTATCAATTTGCCGAAGTTTACTGTACATGAATTGTGCGGCCTTATGAGGAATCATGAAGTGATATGTGACCTTCCAGTGTCAAAAGGTTCCCCACCCCTGGTTTAGCCCTTAATGACCCGACTTATGAAAAGTAAGAGGAGGCGTCTAACTGGAACAAGTGGTAAGAAGTGGTGCTAAGTTTTCATTTCTCCATTTCGCATCTGTCAGCAATAGTAGGAAAAAGAATCCCACATTAAAGTTAAGTAAAGTGTATTTTCTGTATTTTAACTGTACTTAGTATATGACCTCTAATATTTATTTTAGTTATAAATGTGTTATTTAAGTCTGCTAGGTGTGTAGATGAATCACAAGCAACAGTAAGTGAAAAGTATATATTCTCGCTCTGGATTCATTGTGTACAATGTACATTAATGCAGGGTATGCCTGTACTGTAACATGCTTTAGACACTGGTGTAATGTTTATTTAATGTTTCTCAGTGTTAATTAAATGTACAAAACTAGTAGTAGTATTTGATTCACCAAACTATTAAAATCGCTAATCAAAGCTTTATCAAAATTGATAAGATAGTCAGTCTACTTCTTTCTAAATGCTGTACTTATGTAAGAAATAATTTATTTTTATTCATTTTAATTTAATCTGTAGAACAAATTTAGGATATAAGCCATGTGCATTTTACGTTATTTTCCCAGATAATCATTAATAGTAGTAAATATATCAAACACTTACTTGTCAGATGGTGTGTGGACAGACCAGCCGAAGTCCGCCAACTTTATGTTCCCAAAAACATCAAGCAGTAAATTCTCTGGTTTAATGTCTCGATGCATCACTTTGTTGAGGTGACAGTAAAACAACGCGTTTGCCACTTGGTACGTGAACTTTGCCGCCCTGCGTTCAATCAAATCAAGACATTTATATTTAAGTACAGGTTGATGATAGAAAATGTAACTGTTAATTGTGTCAGAAAATGTTAATCCACCTTACTAAAGTTTTCTGAATTGTTTAATTAAATATTAGGTAAAACAAATACTGAGTAAATCCGCCAGAGGGAAACTAGTTCCCAAGAAAAGGAATAAACTAGGACTGAGCACTGCATATTACCAATCTGGCTCTTGGCAGACAGCCTTGTCATTTGTTCTGTAATTGGAGAGAGTTGTGTGTAGGAAGTGTAATATTACTTTATTCTACATTCACGTACAAGACATACAGTAGTATGCTAGTCACCGCTCCAAGGCCAGAGCTCACACTGCTTGTCTGCTGGAATGTGCCACCAACCCTTCTGTCTTGCTGAACACTAGGGGAGGGAGTATTGTCCCGTTATAACGGTCCCCCCCCTACCTGTTTGTTAGCAGTCAGCACTTGACACTACAGAAGGGATTATCTTGGTAAGGTCATCCAACAAGCTCAAGTAACAAACAGCCCTTGAATCAAGAAAGGAAGACTGGAGGGAGGCTAAAACTGGGGAAGATTTGAGGGAAGATAAAACTGGGGAAGATTCAAGGGAAGATAAAACTAAAGAAATCTAGGAGGCTTCAAAATTACTTTATGGATTCTGAAATTATATTTATTTCAATACTCAAATTTATTTATCAGTTGATATTTATTTAGTTATTTTAAAATTAATCAAGCTTATTTAAATTCTAAGAAATTAAATGAAAAATTTTTTTTTTCATTTAAATTCTAAGAAATTAAATGAAAAAATTTTTTTTTTGTTTTTTATTCCAAAATGAATATAATTGTCATGATATTTTATGCCCAAATTTTAAAATAAAATTTTTATGTTAAACTATTACAAACCTTAACTATGAGAAGAGTGGATTCAATTTCATAAAAACTAACCAACTTTAAAATGTGGAGGGAGCTATAAAAAAGAGAATTATATTTATTTATTATGTCTTACTACCTGTTCAGGTTGTACGCACTTACGCTAATGTGTAATGGTTGTGTGAGTGTGATTTAAATTATATTTAAATTAACTCTAATTTTCATTTAGGCTTGTATAAGCAAACCTGCTGATACAGAACCAAATAAAAATGGCCCACACAAACAGTGGATTTTGAATATTGTAAATAGACATATAATCTTTGTGATATTTAAAATTAAATAAACCAAATGATCGGTGTCAGCGACTAGCCTAATCAGCAACAAATAATTGACATCGGCTGGTTGACAAAATAGCTGATCGGCCCAGCCTAGCATAGGCACCCCTCCACTTAGTCATAGTTGACAAAGTTTAAGTAAAAGAGCAAATCAAATGATGAAAGCAAATTTAAAAAACTTGGTTAGTAAAAAAAAAATCAAATCAGGGTGGCTATTCAAGCTCTAAAAGAAATTTCCACCATAATATACAAATTTACCAGAAATTTTAAAATTTCTTTTAAAGACTGTTTATCCAGTTGTAAAACTATAAATGAATGTTTATTTATAAAAATGTACTTTAGGAGTTGTGCTGAAACATTACTAAATGTTAGTACTGGTCAGCTTATTTTTAACATTTGTGGCCGACATCATAGAATAAATGTATGCAATAACCTTCATACAATTTTTTTTAATGATTAAATTATATAAAAATTTTTGTTTTAATTCAATAGTTGTTTGATGACAGGCTTGCAGTGGCTTTGTGACACTTCCACCCTAGCACAAATAGTGGATGGAGATATTTGGGTTGGTTTATACTCTATACACTAGTGTGGTCAATGGTCATCCATGAGGTTTTGAAGAATAACAACCGGTGGATAATATTCTGATCAAACAATCTCTACAAACATGTTTAGCTCTGGAAAAGATAGCCATCATTGTATTTGTGATGAGACCAGTCACAAACAGAACCACTCGCATAAACACAAATATGGCACAAGTCACAAAATACGATTGAACGTGCTACAACAATCAAGTTTGATTCATCAAACAAGAAATATGGAAGTAGCTTGGTATAGACCTACTCACTCATTCCTTCCATAATGGTAGGTAACAACATCCAATTTTCCCCTCTAGCTCATCTAGTGTTTTTTACAGCCCTTCAAACTTTCACTGAGTGTTCATTTTTTACTGCTTCCGAGATATTCTATGCAAGCTGCAATTGCTTACCAAAACAATGCCATCTCACATACAAAACATTCATTCTCTTGAAATTTTACAACCTTGTCAATGAGAGTATGAGAATTTTATAGAAAAAAAATTTAAACCCTTTAAATGCTCGTTTTAGTCGAATAAAAAATTAATAAAACAAGCTTTAGGCCTAACTATTTTTATTTTTATTCACTGAAAATATTGTTTATTAAAAAGTGAATTATCAGTGTGAGGGAAAGGTATCACCCTAACATAGTTTTTTTTAATGCGCCTAGAGATATGTTCTATCATAATCAGGAATAAAATGGATGGCTTTTTGATTCCTTCTGCAAAATATGTGTACTTTTTTCTTAAGTTTGTTTAGAAAATGGCTGTGGGAAGACTATTTTTTCAACTGTACCCAAAATCTAAGACTCCTGTACAAAAAGGTACTAGACTAACTTGTAGAGGTTGAAAATTTACATATTTTTTGCTAAGTGAGTACCACTTTTTTAGTTATTTCTCTTTAAAGTAGATTTTCTGACACCTCAACATTGTCTGAGGATAGAAAGGAATAACAATATCAATTACTACTAAACAATCATTCACATTTTATTGTTTATTGTGTGTGTTTGTGAATCATGTACAAATGACAAACTGTTGACTGTATTTCAGTCACAGGTCACAACCATGCAGTAGCTTGGCAGCCCCTCAGTCAGTTTGTTTCAGCTCTTCTGAGGTAGAACACTGTATTGAGCTGCCTAAACTCAACTTTTAGTACAGCAGTACATTAGTGTTATAATACTAGTGTTTTATGTAGGTAAAATGAAAGATGCTAAGTGTAGTAACTTTGACAGTGTGGCACAAAAATTGAAAATGTAGCAGCTCTAACTTAAGATAATAGAATTATTTTGAATCTTAGAACAGAAGCTACAAAAGACTTAGAGATCATTTGTCGGCACCATAAAATTGTATTTTTAAGAAAGTCTGAATATCTTCAATAAGTATGTTATGATCTCATCAGAAAGCACAAGAGACCAGTGAGGAAGCCACTATGTGTGGTGACTGTACAGCAATGTACAAACCTATGAAGGAATTTAATGTGAAACCAGAGCAAAAGCTGCGTTCTCAATGTAGAGCTATTTTATTTACAAGTGAAGCAGAGAGTGCCGATGAAAGTGCTGAAGTCGAGGACATTGGTTCACTCCCAGAACAAGTGACTGGTGAAGAAAAGAAAGGCTCAATTCATCTTTTACCGAGGTGGGTTGTTCTCCTTTATGGTGAACATTAAAATACATCTCATGGAAGGGGAAAGTTAGAAAAATTTCAGGCTAGTGTACAATGCAAAATTCAAA